>JAWWEO010019701.1:0-13049 GCA_035582975.1 Ormyrus labotus | reverse complement strand
ATTCATTTCTTTATCCGATTCTTCCGATTCTGATTGATTTAAATTATTTTTTTTAGTATTTTTTTTAGGATTATTGGTTTTATTATTTGTTATTGAAACATTATTAATTTCTTTATTTGATTTTTCAGCTTCTGATTCACTCGAATTATTTGTTTTAGTAAACTGCGATTTGAGATTCATGAAATCATTAGCAAAAGTTTTATTTTTGTTCTTTTCTTCATCTTCACTTGAACTTGAATTACCTTCATTAAGTAAGTTCATTTTTCTAAATTTTGAAATATTTCGTGATGTTGTAGGCGACATTGACCTATCACTATCACCTTCATCAGAGTTTGCATTAATTGGTGTTTTATTTAAAATAGAATCATATTTTGACTTTTTACTAAGATCATTCACTTTTTTACTACTTCCTATTGCGGATTTGAATAATTCATTTTCGGATTCTTCTTCACTATCTTCAAAGAGATTAAACCTTGTTAATAATTGTAAACGTTTTTCTACTTCTGGAGACAAATTTTCAACATTTACTGTTTCTTCATATTCACTTTGATTACTAATTTCATTATGATAATTTAAAGGGCTTTTGCTTCTTTTTTGAGTAGTCATATCCCCTTCACTGCTATAATGAACGACATCTATTTCTTGAGATGATCCACTTGAATTTTCTTGATTAATTTTTTTAGCATTATTCTTAATTATCTTTTTTGCAGTTTTGTATACAGAACTGTTCATCATATCATTATTTAAGCTGGTGTCCTTATTTTCAACAATTGTTTCATTAAAATTATCAGGCATAAATACTTTGTGCTCTTTAATATCTATATAACTGCAAGAATCGTTTTTAACATCATCATTTTGTATTTGATCTACGATGAAATTTGTATCCACCTGCTCATTTGCATTTTGAGTATCATTCATTTCATGATCATTGCTGCATTTATTTGACTTTATTTTTAAATCATTTTTTTCTGTAATTTTTGAACTTTCACTTTTCTTACTCTGATTTTCTTCATTACCGTTTTTTAATTCTTTTTCATTCTGTAATTGATCTGTAATTACATTTGTATCTATCTGTTTATTTTCATCTTTTGTTTCATTCAGTTCATAATTACTATTGCATTCACTTGACTTTATTTTTGAATGACTGTTTTCTTTAATTTTAGAACTTTTACTTTTCTTTTTTTTATTTTTTAAAACTATCTCGGTGCTTTCCATTTCACTGTCTTCTGAATTGTCAAATAAATTCAATTTTTTCATTTGATGTAAATGTTTCTGAGTTTCAAGTGAAATTTCATTTTCTTCTTCACTATCATCATTTTTGTTAAGTTCAATATACGTTTCTGATTTAGTTTCTTTGTATTTTTCAATAATATTTGCAAGATCCTGTTGAGTTTCTATCTCAAGAGATTGTTCGCGACTACTTGGTAATCTTATATTTTTCTTTAGTTTTATTTTCTTTATCTTTTCATTTTTTGTGCTGGTATGTGACAATGGACTAGTAGTATTTGATATTACTGTTTCATCATCTTCATTTTCATAAGATTTTATGTTTATAACACTATTCTTAGTTTGCAAAGATTCCTTGTTTTTTAAACCATTATCATTTTCAATTTTAGATTTTAGTTGACTCTCATCATTATGATTTTTAAATTGTAAAGAACTTTTTATTTCACTATTATTATTTTTTTTACCTTTCTCACTGTCATTCCAATCTATATCATTTTCTACATTATCTTTTGAACTATTGTGCAAAATTATATTTCGCTTTTTTCTTGTTTTTTCTTTATAGTTTTGTTTATTTGCAACATCATTATTATCTTCATCACTACTTTCCGTACTTAAATGTGGAGATTTACTTTTTTTTAATATATATTTCATTGATTGTTCATGTTCGTTGTTTTCAGATTGATTAAACAAGTTTTTATTACGTTCAGAATTTTCTTTTACATTATTTTGTTTAACTAACTCATTATCTGCTTCATAGTTTAAATCTAAACTACTTTCATCATATTGTAAGTCATAAAATTCATCACTACTTATTTCTTTTTGTTCTTCAAAAGGTTTAGAAATATTCATATTTTGTGAATCTACATATTCAACTTTACTTTTACTACTAATTTCTGACAAAGTATTTTTAACATCAGTATTACTTATTTTCAGAGGTGTAGATTTTAATGTTTCATTTTCTTCAATAATTGGAGTTATTTCTTTAATTATCTTATACTTTTTTTGAACATTTTCTTCTCGGATGATCTTCAGGGAAAGTTTCTTTTGTTGTTTATTACTTGAATCCTTGTTGTTTAGATCATTTATGTTTTCCCTCAATTTCTCATTAGTTTTTTTATCTTCTTTGAAATCATTTTTTATTGTTGCAGAATGTTCATCTTCATTTTTATCACATTCTGTTTCATTCTCTTTAATATTTGGTAGTTTTAGATTTTCTTCCCTTGAATCTTCTTCTATGCCAGAATCCCTTGGTTGATTTGTAATTTCATTTTGGAATAGTCCAAACCTATTACTAGACCTTTTGTTTTTCTTTTCATTCAAATCAGAAGAAAAAGTGTCTGCAAAAATTTGCGTACTTTGTGCTTGAAAATCTGAAGGAACAAATTCTTGACTTAAATCGTCCTCAAAAATTTCACTGCTCTTTGGACTGATATTATCTATCACAGGATCTATTTTCTTTTTAATCTCATCTATATTCTTTTTATTTACAGCTCTCTTAGGAGTACAACTTTGCCTTTCTGTTGTTTGTTTTATTGTAGATTTCTTTAATTTATTTTTATCACTTACTTTATTTACACTGTTATTAAAATTTCTAATATTACTATTTGTACTTATCAAGGGAGATGAAGTATCAGTAATTTCATCTTCAGTGTTCTTTTTAATGCTGCTTAACATTTGTGGTACCTTTTTTGAAGTTTTGCTTTTAGTTGTCTCATTTTCATTTACACTGATATTAATACTGGGTTCCCAGATGTGAAAGTCACCATTATTATCTTCTAATTCTATTTCGCCTAAAGTGTTTTTCTCAATACAATTCCAAACAAACCAACTATCACTAACTACATCTTTGTCAGAACTGAAACTTTCATAAAATGTTTTATAATCACTATCACTAAAATCAGATTCGTCATTTGTGACATCTATATTTTCAGTTACTTTTTGCAATATTTTCTTCTTGCAGTTTACAAATTGACTATATGTTTTGATGCCAGAGATTTTTTTAATTTCTTTGTTTAATAATTTAGTGCTATATCTAGTTTTATTTGTGGATGAAAATGTGTGAATCAAAGAATTGGTTTCTGCAATATTTTGTACGCTGTTCACAACAGGACACCACTTGAAGTATTCTTTAGATTCCATTTTCACAATAGATCCTTTTTTTAGATATATGTTTATTGTTAGTAAATTCCACAATTACTCAAAATACATTCTGAAATTACAAGAAAAAAATGATTTAAGAATTAATAAGTAACTTATACAGCAAGAACATAGATTTAAATATTTATCTCAAATAATATTTAAAATAATTTAACAGTTACTTTGAAATAATTGAAAAAGAATACATTTTATAAAATTAATGCTAAGTCAAAATTAAACTTCTAACCTGTTACAGTTGTGGTTGTGGTTGGCGAATAACTTTTCTCCTGATGCCATACGTACAATTAAGAATTTGCAACATATTTTACATGCAAAGTCATTTTTAAGTATTATCGCCAAAATTCAAAACGGTCAACGTTTTTGAAGAAATACAATGATTAAAAACGAAATAACTCGAATACTAGTATTAACATTACGACAACCGACAAGCATGCGTTAATTTGTATTTCCTATTTTTTGTAAGGTTGGTATGAATTTACGAAATAACTCAAACACACCTATTTTGGACCATAAAAGCGCCAAAGCAACAATCGAAATAGAGCCTAAGGTCAGTTCGTAACACAAAGTTAATTTGTATTTTCTATTTTTCTGTAAGGTAGAGTGCAGTACTTGGTCAAAGCCTTGTCAAAGCGCAAATATTTAAATCAAACGGAATTTTAAAAATAACTCAAGTGGACGAAGAAATTATATAGTAGAAAACATTTCTCTTGAATGAAGATTTAAAACACCGATTTATATACAACTGATAAATAAATAATTAAACAATATTATAATTTGTACATGTTTATCTGAAATTATAACTAATACCACATATTGTTAAAAAATATGTACATGTAAAGAATGTTTCACTAACACTCAAGTGGGTTATTTATAATTTAATAATATTAGATTTATAAAAAATGCTTTATAATTGTTTGTTTTTTATTTTTAACCGACTGCATGTATTAACTATAAAATAATCAAAATTATAAAGGAACTTTTATAACTTCATATTTGTACATTTTTAGTGAGTATTTAAGTCTACAAACATAATATATTTGTCTTATAGATAAAATAAACTTGAAATTTATGAATAAATAAAGAATACGTGAGATATTATAAACATGTTCTATTTTCAAAATTTATAGTACAATATACTTTAACAAAATTTTTAATTTAAATACACTTGAGACTTTAGACTTTACAGGAAATAAGTTACTTCACACTATATTTTTAGGGGGTATACAAGTATACAAGTAATAAGTATTTGTAAAATTTTAAAAATTAACTTAAACTAACCCATACTTTTTTTGGTTGCTGTATTAGCTTTTTTCTTGGAGACTTCGGTAGCTCTTTTTTAGCTTGAAAATAAGCAAAGTTAACAGTACCAATTTCCTATGAAAATAAAAAACACGTGACTTTATTTTTGCACGATTTTCGATATCTTTAGTACAAATACTTTTATTAAATATAAACATTTTAACTTAAATATTATAGTAATATATAGTTTATAATTTAGTTATGATAACAAATACTTATAAAAAAAGTGTTTTTAAAAATTATCTTAATGAGAGTTTATAAATGACTTAAATTAAGCTTGCACCTTTCTTTTGGCTGCAGTATTAGCTTTTTTCTTGGGTGCTTCAACCACCTTTTTCTTTTTTGTTAAAACTTCCTTATCATCTACTTGTTTATCCGTTTTTCTTTTTGTAGCTTCTTTGACTTTTTGTTTTGGTTGTGGTTGTGGTTTTTCTTTTTCTTGTTTTTTAGCAATTGCATTTTTTTTCTTTGCTGCTGCTTGCAATTCTGATTTTAATTGATCAGATAACTTAAAGTAGCTTCCAGATTGAGCACCAACACCAGCAGTTTGGACCAGCCAGCCTTCTTTATCAGCAGTTTTTAAGAGTTTACTGATCAATAATGTTCGCTGATGAGTGGCATTGTATTTATCAGTTACAAATTTTCTAATGGCTGATACAGATGAACCCTTTTTATTGTTCATTTCTGCAACCGCCTCAATAATCATCTCTTTGGTGGTGAGTTTATTAGATCCTACCTAATAAGAAAAATAAAATAATAGAAAAAAATAAAATAGATATTAAAAGAATGATTTAAATATTCAATGCTATTAGATTAAGATTTAATTGTCTTTAACAACTACAAATAAAGTAAAACGAAATATTCGTGTTTAGAAACAAATATATATTTTTTAGAATTCGCGTTTGGAACAAAACATTTTTGAATAATTTTATAACCGATTTTCCCTTCCTTGTATTTCTTTGTGTAAAAAATTTCTCGTTACTGAATAGAATTAAAATAGCGCTTTCCATTACAAAATATCTTCAATTTTAAAAATTTTAGTTGTTACATTAATAAATTTAGTGAAACAATAAAATCACGCTAGTAGTAAAGCGCATCTAAAGAAATAAAAGATTTCGCACGTGTCAAATTAATATGTTAATTTTGCAAAAAGAAGTACTTCTGTTAAATTTAAGACGAAAATAGTTAAAAGTAATTCTCAATACTTACCTCTGGCATTTTGGAGTCTTTGTTATTAGTACGAGATGTAGCTTTGACCTTTGTTGATCCACCACTCGAACTGGAAGCTTTGACGCTCGCAACTGACGTCTTTGTTTTCGGCGCAGCGGCTTTTTTAGTTGGCGCCTTTTTCGATTTTGGCGCGCTATCAGTCTTTACAGGTGCCGAAGGTTGTTTAATCACGTTGTGTCTTTCAACGTTATCCTCTGATGCGTCGCTATCGTTATCGTGATCGAAATTGCCACGGTCTTCCTCCTCGACTTCGTCGTTACTTTCCACCTCTTCTTGGGCTTCAACGTTGTCTTCTATATCGTCCTCCTCTTCGTTCTGATCTTCCTCCGAAGAACTTTCTGATAAATTCGGCTGCTCGTCCAAACTCGAATTGGAGGATGAAGCCATTGCGCTCTTTTTTATTTTCCCCCACACGCGAAAAAAATTCAATTTCCGGAATCTGCGCTCGAATGTGAATGACCGCGAGATCGAGAGAAACAAGTGAATGCGGCGATCTCAAATGTAAAGAACACGAAACAGAAGAAATTTGAATGAGGTATTTGAGGAGATTTTCTTGGAAATCTATTAGATATGTCGCGATCGGTAATAGCGTGGTAACTAAAGTCCGATCGGAACTGTTCGATTCGATAGCTGATTAATTCTAAATAACGACCTTGCAGATGTAAACAAAATTTCAATACCAACGTAAGATTTGACCAACCGTTAGACAATATTCTTTATTTCAAATTTTTGAAGGGAACATTAATAAGCACATAACAAATCTTATTTTTAATAATTAAAAGACGTTTAGTTTTGTCTAAAATATTTTTTATTAAGCAACTTGCAGCTAACTGCATTGTATGATTCCATGCACAACTTTTTTAGGTATAAAAAATTACAATCGGGCTTGTTGTCTCTAAATGAAGGTAAAATAAATTACACAGAAATTAAGTGTGTAAGGATGTCAAAAATTCATTAATTAAATATACAGTAAACTTGTAAGAGTTTATGAAAATTAATTGATATAAATAACAATAAATGATTGAATTTAAATATTCCCGCTATACAGTATCACTTGATACACTATACAAATTATAATACCTGATTAAAAAAATTATATTAACAGAGCAAGAAGTTTGTAACAAATTGTTTAAATTGTTTAAAAGTAAATGTACCTTAATTATGATTTAAAAATTTTATACAATAATAATAATAATAAAAAGATCATTCATTAGTCGAACACTTGCTATGAGGGACTATGCACACACAACATTCGTACACTCATTCTTCATTCAAAAATATTTTATATCACGTTTTTATAGCACATTTTCAAATAATTAACAACCAATTTCCAAAGAATCACTTGCACTGCTATTTGTAATGGAGGAATGTCTACTGAGTTGTGGCAGTTCAAAGTGCCATTTGGAATTTTCACTCAAATTTAAATTATCTGGTATTTCTGTTTTTAGGAACGGAGGACGAGCCTTTATTCCTAACGTCGTTGGTCGCTTTTCCGGATTTTCATCCAGCATCATCTTTAGTAGTTCATACTAAAAAAAATATGAAACAGTTAGAATTGAGTTTTATAAATCAAAATTCTTTTTTTATTATTAAAAAAATTAAAATACTCACCTCTGCAGGATATTCTAGAGAAAAATTCTCTGGGAAAATTGACTTTCTTAAATTTGTTAAAGCAACAATTCGTTCCATTTCTGTCGAAAAAGGGATCAACAATTCAAATAAAATTATTCCAAGGGAGTAAATGTCGACCTTATAATTATAATTTTGACCACTCATTTGTTCTGGAGACATATAAAGAGTAGTCCCAACACGAGCAGTGTGGACATTTTTGAAAATATTTACATCTGCGTTATTGCATGGAGTATGGACTCCATTAATACCTTCAGTCATTGCAGTTACAAGTCCAAAATCTCCAATCTTTACTTTATTATCAAATGCAAAGAAGATATTGGACGGCTGAAAAATATTGTATTTTATTTCATTAATAAAGTTTGAGTATTATTTTACAAAATTTTATGAAATTAAAATAAAGTTAAATTTTTACCTTTAAATCACGATGAATTAAACCTTGTAAATGTACATATTCAACAGCATCAACAATTTGCTGAAAAATATTTACAATTCTTGAAATATCACGAGTGGAGTTTTGTGTTTTAAGCCATTCTCTCAAACTCAGTCTCTGACAAAGTTGCATCTGAATATACAAAAACATTTTTGTACTAGACTTTGCACTGTCTTTTCTTTTTCTTAAATCTAAGTTAAGTTGGGATTTTCTTTCGGCAAGATCTTTACTTTTAGACTTCTCAAAAACAACAGAATTGCTTCCATTGCTATTAGGGTTTTTACTTTTAGATGCTTCAAAAACAATAAAATCAGTTCCATCACTATTGTGTTCTTTACTACTTCCTGATATTGAAAAATGCACACTTTCTGTATTTGTAGCACCTTGATCTACTTCATTTTCGTTGTCATCGTCATTTTCATCAGTTACTTCCTCATTTTCATTTGTTGATGCTTCAAGTTCAATAAAGGAATGTTTATTGCCTTCATCAAGCTCGAATGCTTCACGTGCGCTATCAATGGACGAGGGATCGCTAGGTGGTACATCTATGTGAACTGATGTATCAGCAACTGATGATTCAAATGGAAAATCAGAATCAGGAAATTTTTCATGATTGTTCCACTGACGATCCTGCTCTTCTTGCCATCCAACTGGTGGGCATTCCAGCCATGCATTAAAATAACGAACGATGTTGTGGTGATCTAATTTTGCTAGAGCTTTTACTTCTCTCATAACTCTTTCTCTTGAATATCGACTGCAAAAAGAATGTGTATGTTATTTAAGTTGTAACTTACATTTCTACCATTAAACAAAGAATTGGTTTGTTCAAAAATTAATACCTGTTTGGTAAAGCTATTCTTTTAATAGCGTAATTGCAATCATCAATTTTATTTTTAGCTTCAAAAACTATTCCATAACCACCTCGGCCCAAACAGTCAACTGGTTGATAATCAGTAAGATAACGGGATTGAAAATTGGAGTCACTGTCTTCTGATTGAATTTTATCATCCTTAGAATCCACTACGTGCCGTTCAACAATCAAAGGCTAAAATAAAAAAAAATTAGATTTAATTTTAAATACTTATGTGTTTTAAAATAAATATAAACGTAAATTTAGTTTATACTTACAGGTGGAATTGCTTCTGCTGTTTGAGCAGTAGCGTTTAAAAGTCTTTGAGTCAGCACAAAATTTAATAAAATTGCTGTTGTAATGGAAATAATTGTTACTTCTCTCCTAAAAAAACAGATTAGTTTTAATTATTTTGCTCATTTAATATGCTAAATATAATTTTTACTTTAAGTTTCTTTAATAAATTTACTTACCACCAATGCCACAAAGATACAACCATAATTTGAATTGGAGTATCATCTTCTGGTAATTCTATATTTGGTATTTCTGAAGAACTGTCAGTTAATTCAAGTTTTGATTCACTACCGTTACACTGACTTCCTCCTTCAATTTGAATCTGTTCTTTTGAATACAAATAAAATCCATTTCCTGTGTAAGAAAAAATCAAAAACGTGCATTGAAATGATTAAGTTTCTAAGAAATGACTGCAGCTCAAAACAAAACCTACCATTTATGTATTCTGAGTTATAAAGTACAGATAATGCAGTGCTACTAAGTACGTCACTCATTTCAAGTTGTACATCTTTCGTTTTATGATTTCCGTCGTCTTTAGAAAATTCTTTAAAAGTATAACATTTTTAAAAATAATAAAACATTTATATATATAGACCTAATTTAAGAGAAATATAACCTGCTAGTATTCTTTTTGTCTTTGAATAAAAGGAATTTAATTTAAAGGAGAATCTTCAAGATAAAAGAAAACTCTTTACACTCGATAAATAATTTGAAAGCTCTTTTAATCAGAATAGAATTAGTAAAATGAAAATTTGAATGACAAAGTTTCAATTTCTTGGATGTTCCCCTTTAAAATTTTTATTTAAATACGTGCATTATTCAATGACAAACTTCAGCATATAAAGAAAGTGTAATATTTATAAATTTATTTCATCAGGCAAATGTCAAATATTAACAGGATAGTATTTCTCTTTTAATATTTTAATGCAGTAATTTTCATGCACTTACCAATAGCAGGATATGGTCTCCAAGGATACTTAATTGTTTGTACTTGGGTTGCGGCATGATCAATTGATTTTACAAAAGATGGATTTTCTTGAATATATAACTGCCTTTCATGCATGCCTATGTAAAGATTAGGACCCATGGCAAAATCAGAATCTAATTCCGATTGTAACGGTGAAGAATCGAATAAATTAATTTCTTTTAATGGAGTAATATCTCCAATTTTTTCAAATACTTGGTCTTCTCTCCAAACTGTTACTATTGGCGATTCAAACTAAACATAGTTATAAAATTTCCATGTTAGAAATAGATTTAACTTTACAAAATTTAATTCATTAAATTGATAAATTGATTGTGGAAACAAACCTTGTATTCCCATAGTTTAATGTTTGGATCCGTTTTGCTGTAAGCGCTTATTATTCCTTCTGGAATTATAGCTCTAATTTCTATTTGTAAAGTTGTAGAAGGATTATCGTGGTGACAATCTGCATTGGTTTGAGGAAGAAGTGTAAGATCATGTTGTCCTACACTAAAATTCCACCTACGCAAAAATGTTTCATTGTGAACCAAAATCTTAAATATAGAAATTTTTTAATGCATACCTTTCTATTCCTGTTCGAGGTTCACCAGCCCTAACGGTGTGCTGATGGCGTCGTATAATTAGAACATCTTCTTCTACTAGACTGTCTCCTTCAGTTGTATTAGTACAACTACTCATTTTACATTCATAAAGAATTTTCCCACTGGTTTTTGCAATTCCTAAAGAAAGATAATAATAGTATTTTAAATTTTAGCTCTATTAAAATTATGTTCTTTGTATTATATATTTTTATTTACCATATGTCTTAGTCTCTTTGCCACCAGAAAATATCATATCATCTGAATATTTAAAAGAAGATCGCAAAAGCTGGTCCACTGAAACTGGAATAGCTTCAAGATTTTCTCCATCAAATTTATACAGGCCTCCATTAAGTGAAGGAATTAGTCTAACCCATTGACCATTGTTATTTAACTATAAACAAATTAATTAATAATATTAGTATAATATTTATTATAAGTAGAAATTATTATTACTCACATCTCGTTTGTGAATATTAGATGAAAGTAAAGGCTTCTTTTTAAAATCTAAAGACCACTTTTGCTCCCCATCAGCTGCAGCATCCAAAGCTGTCATTTTTCCATCCAATGTACTGACAAACAAGTAACTAAAGTAAAAGAGTTATTTATTTTTTAGTATTCTAATTGTTAAATAATAATAAAAATTTTTTTATTTTATTTATTATTTTTTATAGAATAATACATTAAATCTTGTTTAAGCTGGTTATTTTTTTCTTATAATACCCTTAACTCAAGGCGATTGCATACTGTCTGACATCCAAGAATAAGGCTACATTAAAGAAAAATAAATCTCCTGAATGGTTCAAGTTACTTTTCTTCTAAAATCATAAATCCCATAATATTCAATAAAATCTCGAGCAGAGTTTGGTTCAGGCGGTAAAGACATCGGTTTGTTTACTTTAATGTAAAAGTCAGATTTTGTTTCCAAAGGTAAGAGTGCAGATCTCGTTAGAAACATTAAAACAGTTTTAATTTCACAACGAACTGTATAAATACCGTACGCCGTTACACTTCCAATTCAAATTTTACCCACTAACCGATCAACAAACTTTTTCCCAGTGTTGTCAAAACAAAAGGCTCGTAAACCTCAGCAATTGTTTACATACAAAAAAAAACAAATAAGCCTGACTCTTGCCTTCCACAACTACACACATCAAAAAGGACGAATAGCTTTAATCTACAAGATCTCAAGAACATACGAAGCAGATGCACTCTGGCGCTGGTATCGTCCGCGCATCTTCCGAATGTACACACAACACTTGGCCAGATTACGTCATTATTGTTGTTAACCTCCCCGACAGACCCGAAAAAAAATAAAAACAATCCGGAATTTTGGCAAGTAGATAAAGTCGTACCTGCGAGACGGTTTTGAGGTTACAGACTCGTCGCAGAAGGGAAGTTGTCTTATTTCCTCGGAGCAGGCTGATTGCGCCCCCAGCCAGAGAAGGAGGGCCAGCGACCAGCGACTCCAACGAGGCATCTTTATTGCATTACGAGTTCTTTCCTTGCATTTGGTATTCCGTTTCGGCTTCTGCAGGCACGAACGTTCGGCACAACATCCTGGAGCTGGAATTGTCTGGCGACCTCGAGTACCGAGACGCGACTGACGATTGGCCCACCGCAAACAGCTCGCGCGCCTCGTTGAAACACGTCGCTGCTGGATTCTCCTACTAACACTGCTGCCGCTGCCTGTTGCTGACGATCGAACAACGAGCATGTGTGCGGTAAGATGCGTCTATAATTTGATTTGTTCTGTTGCCGGGCTGGTAGGTATTGGGAGACGATGGCGTGCATTTCCCGCGCGCCGTGTTATGAAAGAACTGAAATCGTTGGTGCGTTCATATATTGCTGACAAGATAATGCGAACGACTATTTGTGATTTTAAATAATTATCGTAATTTTTATTATCAACAGTTATTTTTTGAAGAATAAAACTATTTATAGATTTATCGCCTTGTTTGTTACGCTTTAATTAATAAGTTTCGAAGATATTACGACACCTTCTGATCTTACAGAATAATTATTTAAGTCAATTTTTTATATAATCTTTCATTGTCTGTGCAAACACTTTTTCTTTTTGGTAATTTTTTTTAACTATTCATGAACTTAAAATAATTAAAATTTATAAAATGAAACATTAAAATTGTTTTAAAAAAATTGATTTAAAAAATTATAATTTTTTAAATTTCTAAAATAAAAACGAACATTTTTAAATACCTTATCAAAATATACAGACTTAGATTTAACTTGAACACTACTAATTTAACGATCGTTCGACTTAATACAGTGATGAGCAGGGTTGATTTGACTTGCCGGCTACGCTCACAGTCCATGACTGTTGGCAACTAGCGCCACGAACGTAAAGTC
>JAWWEO010019700.1:0-12853 GCA_035582975.1 Ormyrus labotus | reverse complement strand
TATATATATAGCTAGCTACTTAAGTGCATATGTAGTGTGTATTCTCTTATTTTTTTATATGTACAGTAATGGAATAAAAAATGCTCTGCGATTGATAGGAAAGAAAAAATAAACGCATATTATGCAAGTCTTCAGTCCAATCCTTATAGTAAGGCAATATATGATGGAACGAGAAAGTCGAAACGAGTAAAATAGTAAAGTAGTACCAAGATAGCTATACAAGAATGTACATAAGTCTTCTTTATAAATAAATGAGAAAGGCAAACTATATGTGTACGCGTATACCTACATAAATCGCTCGAATTGGATAATGAGATTCATATGCAAATGAAAGAATAGTGGGAACGGATGCGGACGGATGAAGAAAAAGAGAAACACACGATAAAAGTCACTGAGGATGACAAGCTTAACGTATAAGAATTTTAATGTATGTGCGTATGGCGTGCGTGTGCTTGTATGTTTGTATGTAAGTGTGAGTGTAGACACGCATACGTAGGTGTTGTACAGCAAGAAGAAAATAATAAATTTCACAGTAACAAAAGGAGACCTATGCCAATTGCTCGATCGGTCGAGAAAACAAAAAACTCACGACTATTACAACGAAAAAGAGAGCAATAATAGTATAAGCATTTGATAGGGAGTGTCGGTCATTGATCATTGCGGACCCGGACGTACATGCGTTTTGTCGAGAGGGTCTCGACGAGAGGAAAACGTTGAGGGTTTTCTATTTACTTATCGATTCGCTTCGTTGCCAAAAAAACTTGGAATAAAGCAAGGTGCAAAAAGGCAAATGCTTTGGAGTGGAATATGTCGATTGACCTAGTTTTATTCCACCTCGTTTTATTGGCAACGTATTGCTAGCTGCTCTAGAAGCCCTGGCTCTGAGCGATCGAAAAAATTTGGAAAAGAGTTTAATATGAGAGCTGACAGTGAAAGTATACCGTGTGCCGACCGCAAGCGCTCATGCGCAAGCTTGCGAGTTGACAGCGGTTAGTCGAGCCGGCTCGATCGTCGCTCAAGTACACATACGTCAAATCAAGTGGCGAAAGGGTCGTTGTTTCGGCTGTGACGGCGGTGGTAACGGCGGCGGCATCGATAATTCCATGGCGACGGAAATCCAATGTAAACCTTGAGTTCGGACACCTTACTATAAGAAGTGGATTGGAGCGTGTAGAGTATGACAAGAGATGTATGTAATGTCTGACGCGAAGCAGCGCGAGAAATTTGCGTCGACCCTGGCTATGTTAGGCCTCCCGTGCATATCTTGATGTATAGGTCGAAGAGTTTAGCGAAGTAGCGCTTCGCGCAGCGCTATTCCGCGCCTTCCCTTCTTACTTTTCCTATTATGCAGCGGTTTACTATGTTTAGTGAGGTATGCAGTAATTATATGTATAAAATAGGTGAGGACTTAGATATTACAGAATGAAAAAGCAACATTGTAAAAAGTGTGCCAGCGAAAATCGAACATACGAACGACAATTAATATATATAAATATACAAGAATAACGAAAGATATGTATATATATATATACACACTATATATATATATATATTTATAGATAATATTAGAAAAAAAGAAGAATGAAAGTCAAGAGCGAATTCGTCGAAAGGAAGCGCCAAAATTAATAATACTATGACGAATAGGTGCTGCAGTATAACATGTAAAAATGTGCCATACGCTGATGTAACGTAAACGCGCGCGCACACACTCGCATGCACGCAGACATACACGCTCATGGGCACACACGCACACACTCGCGCATGGGCACGAACGCGCGCAAACACGCACATACGCATGTACTCACGTACACAAAGATGCGCTTTCTCAGATCGAAAGAATGTTTTTCTCCAAAAAACAATAGTCAATAACAGTATTTAAGTAAATTTAAATTTAAAAAAATAGAGTAGGACTAATATAGTCTGCTCAGCAGCCGATCAAATTAATTTGTTTTGTAGTGTATGGTTTAATTAAAGAAGAATAGGGGGATTTATTAAACAAGAATTTTTGTGACTGTGACGCAACAGATGCACTAGGACAGATGAAAATATTCATTATTCGGCTTTTATAAATGCTCCTATTCTCCCCTACGCTAACCAGTACATGCCCAAGTGTACAGACGACGTAAAAAAGAAAAATCAAAAGATAAATCGTCTTGCTGAAATGTGCATTCATGTATTATATATCAGAGATACGTGAATATAATAATAGAAAAACAAGATAGTTCAATGAGGGAAAATCGTTCAAGTAAAAATCGATCACATTTTTATAGTATTTAAAAAGCAAGTGAATGAAGGACGATCTAATTGAATAAATGTGTATGTAAGTATACATTTATATGGTGAATACATATTGCGAGTCTCTGTGTGTGATTTGTGCCAATTTTCCATTTTTCGTATCTTTCGTTTTCTGTATAATGCATGTCGCATTGAGCCTCGAAATATTCCGCCAAGTCCGTCATATCTAAAATATCTTTTTGATTGTCAAGCATAATTAAAAGCTTAAAGTCGCTTACACAAATATCTGGCAGAATAATTCGATATTATGAAAAACGACAAATGGATAATATATATATATATATATGTATATATACATACACATATACATATACATAAACATATATATATTATACATACATATACATATCTCATTGAAAATTTATTGGAATAGACATATCGAACAATAAAGAAATATATGAGAAAGAGCTTAAGTATATATATATAGTATAAAAAATAAATGAATTAGTAAGAACTGGAAAAAATTACTCATGACTGGTCTGTATCGCCTCCTTGAAGTTTCTACTCTTCATCCAGTCATACTATAAAAATTCACATTATATTCCTTTAAATACTTTTTTCTCGCAGATTAATTTGTACGATGAGACGCATACGCGTGTTTGTTCATTCAAATATCCAATCTATCGCACGCGTATGTGTCTTCAACGGATTTTCTTTAAACGTAGTTTTAATGTTTATCTATTTATTTGATACTATTAGCATCTTTGTTTATGTATAAGTGTTACTAATACCTCGTCGTCGGTATCAACATTTTCGTTGTTTGTTAGCATTATTTAAGCAGTACTTATTTTTTGTATTAATGTCGTCATTAACTTATAGTCTTTAGGTTATAATATCATCTCTAATAAACTATCATTTTTTTTCTAATCTATCGATATAACTTTTCATGAAATCTTCAATTGACGCGGTAACAATAATACTCTCACAATTGCTTTGTCAGTATAAAAATAGCAGTTCTTATTAAAAAATTTTCTATATAAAAATTATATCATTGTTTCCGCGTAACTCTTCACTAACAACCACAACTTTGGCAAAATACTTTGCGACGTTATTTTATAAAATTTGAAGTACATGAATATATAATGAGTGTTTCGTCAAGTTGCGGTTTAAAATATCTATTCTATCGGAAACAAAGAACACCACACAAGATTTGAGGATTTCGCAGAGGAAAAAGGAATTCTCCATCAATACAAAATTGCAGGATTTCTGTTTAAACATCGATGAACAAAGGGATTATCGCTATATAAAAGTTAATGGAAAGAGAGTCGAGACTCGGTGAGCGAACGATTCAACAACGCTATTAATTTTTATTAACTTATCACGAACTATTGTTTTTAAAAGCACTGTCTGTTTTTATCGAAGAAAAGTAAATTTTAATAAAAAAAACATGAAGTATTTTTTATTATAATTTGTCTTATGATTAGCTTTTCCCCGTGAATCATTTGTGTACATGTTTTGTTATGTGCACATAGTGTTGTATAACTGTTTACGACATTGTAAAAGTTTATTCAGTGTAATTGAAAAAAAATTCAATAAAAAATATAGTAATTGTTATTGTGCAAACAGTTATCTATTTAATCTTTCATTGTTTTGTTAACACGTACTGGCAGCACTTAATGCCGATTTAATTTTACAACTTAGTTTTTGTTCCTAAATTAAAAATTTTGGTAAATATTATTTATTGAATCTTTTTCCAATGTAAATTAAATAAAAATATAACTAAATGATACACCTAACAAAGGATTTACTACAAATTCAAATGTACGGAACATTTGCAACTAACTTTTTAACCAAATCTTTTACGTACTCACATACTGCTTTAATGTTTTGTTGCCGAATTCTCGACGTGAAATGACGCTATTCTTTATTAGATAAAGATTCCTGTCGCAACAAAATGAAAAAAAGCACACTGGCGCTGTTGTTTTGTACCTTAATTATGAAGGTTTACATCAGATTTCATCTAAGTTTATAGTTATTGCATAGAATGACTATTTTTTTGTACTCGAGGACTGCCAAGATACCGCATTCTATCACTCAAGAGTTGACTGTTTAGTATTCATAATCATAATAAAATTGAATAGAAAGGAAAAAAAATATTTCTGCAAATTTTATATTAAATAATAATCAATTGCATCACTTTATTAAACCACAATCAAATTTCATAGAAGCATTCTATAACGGAGTGTATCACAAATTGTGTGGCATACATTTTAAACTCGAATGTATAAAATGTCAAAGTTGATGTTTAAAAAATTATAGATTAAACTAGGGCATGAGCTGTGTATTATAAACATAAAATTACATAACTTTACTTTAAGCTTTTGTAAGAAATACTTTAATAAGACACGCCTATTTGAACACCTCTATTATTTTTTTCAGTTTATAATGCGAAATGCTTATTTAAAATCCCAGTTTTTAATATTTAAAATTTTTCGTTTACATTATTTTACTCATTTTTATTCCTCTGCCGATTATTCTCTCCACTAAACGCATGTCCATATTATTGGGTTCTGAACATTACGCGCGATCGTCACACCGAGGCAATGAGTTTCATATTTTGGTAAATGTTTTTTTTTTCATCATGAGTGAAACTCTCGTATGACGTCGACGTCTCTTTCTATTGTATCAATGTTTGTCTGATTCAAGCAAGTTGCCCGAATGGATTGCATAAATTAGCATGCATTGGAGTGAATTAGGCGAGGAGCAGGAGAAGTCACGCTATAATGGATATAAAAAGGTATATCAAAGGGAGAAACAGTCGTGTGAATAATTGAAACGAATGAAACGTAAAAACCAATAAAAAATACCAAACTAAACGCAATTTAAAAAACGAAAATCACTTATGAATACGAAAACTGAATGAATCCAAGAGATAGATCAGGCCGGAGTCGTAAAGGTTTTTACCTTGGAGTGTTGGCCTGAGCTTGGCGTAATTGGCGCTGTTTCTTCAGCGTCTACGCTTCCTGAATTTGGCAAACGTTGTTCTTGTACCGAGGCCAAGCTACAAAAATAAACCATATTTAACTAATTACGAACTCTTGTTCAAGCAAGCTACATTCATGCACGTTGAAATTAAATTTACAATTGATTGTGACTAGTTTGTAATTATACCGTTTGAGCGTGACCAGAGTGCCGGTTAACTTTTTACAGCGTTTGAGTGCCGATTCCAATCGATCCGGCTCCTCTTTAAGAAACTTCTCCTCTCTCATAACTTTTTCCATCTCGGAGCTAAGTAGACCTTTCATTCCCTCTTGCAAATTTGGAAAACGTACTTTTAAGTCTGCTACTGTTTTGCTGTTAAAACAAATTTCACGCATTTAAATGATTTTCTTTTAGCACCGATGTGCCATTGTGAACTGAAACTGAAAATGTAAATACCTCGCTTTGCTCAAAATAAGAGCCATATTTTCGACGTCAGACATGTTTACACGCGTCTTGCGATTAATTACGTTGCCGCGAAGCTCTTCGACTGTGCCTTCTAAACCACTGTCAGGAAAAAATGAAAAAAAGTTAAGAAGTCTTAATTAGAAATAATAATTTGCACAAAATCTAAGTACTCACGTAAGATCTTTTTCCAACCATAACATTTCTTCTTTATAAAGCTCTTCTTCTCTACTTAATCTTAGCTTTTCTGCATCACCAGCAGCCCACGCATTATCACCGCTGGATAGGAGCATTGTTCTGTGAAAATAATAATATAATAATGATAATTTTATTTTTTAGATTTTGGTTTTCATAGAAAAAATAAAGTTTACAATCACCTAATTGTGATAAAAGTATCTCGGATTGTCTCGCGTACTGTGTGAGCCTGAGCCTGGGACATTCTCCTAAGGTTTCTGATTTCCTGCCTCAGATCCTTGGCCTTCTTTTGAAGGCCTCTAAGCTGATTGTACATTTCTGGTGTAAGGGCAAGATCACGGTAGACATATTGTCCAGCAGCAAGAGCAACAGGTTTTGGCGGTGGAGTTGGTTTGTGTCTTTCTCTCTCTACATTAAATGAAAGATTTATGAAATTTATGATTTTATTGCAGATATTAACTTTTCACTCCACTGTCATTTTACAAAAAATGGATAAAGTTCAATTGATACTCACAAAATAATGAAGTTTAAGGAAAAGGAGAGAGAGAGAGACAGAGAGAGAGAGAGAGAGAGAGAGAGAGATAGAGAGAGAGAGAGAGAAGGAAAGAAAAAAAAGCGTAGACAGATTGATACAGCTGTGCACTAGATAAATTGCATAGAAAATGTACAGTAGATAACACTAATAAGATAAATATGTCCTTAAATTACTTTACCTTGTGATGACATCCTCGGCAAAGTCGAGGATTTGATTGCCGGTTTCGTAGGTTTTGAGTCCGCTAATATATGGAAGTAGGAAAGCACAACGTATAAGTGAGGTTAGAACACTTGGATTTAGAAATTTCAATGACTGTTCTGCTGAGAAAAGCATGAATAAGCAAGCGAGCAAGGATTTAACGAGACCGAAAATTTATTGTTGTATACGCTTAGCTTTCAAGCACAAACAATTGTTATTTACAGTCAATCCTTTCTCCTTTACTGTGTTCCGGTCTTTTAAAATATTTTAATTACTTTGGAATGTTAAACTGCAATATGGTTAATCAGCGAAAAAGAAAGGGAACTAAACAAACAAATATTATTTGTTAGTTTTTATGTGAACGAGTTAGCTAAGAAAATTATAATAAAATTAATGAAAAGAGGGATAAATATTAAATAGAAAAGTTCAGTTAAAATGCTTATTAACTCTTAGAGGGCCGGAAAACGCATATATGCGTCATAATTTTTTTAAAATGAAAATAAATGCAGTTATTTCTGCAGATTTTTGAGATCTCCGATGACAATTATAAAGTATAAAGAATATGAAAATTCAATATGGCTGATCCAATATGGCTGCCTTTGTTAACCAATTAACACCCAAGCAGACCTTTTGAGACACTCGAGAAAAAAACATGTTGTTGACAATTTTGGGCAACAATATCAGTACTCTATTACTAAAATTCGCTGTTCTTTCGAATCGGGTGTCAAAAATTTTTAAAAAATTTTTAAATTATTAAAATTTTTAATTATCAAAATTTTTATCAAAGAGAGCAAACACCTTCACATATTCGAGCATATCGAGTGAAAAATATAAAAATAAGTTTGAAAAAGCCGCCATATTGGAGCAGCCATTTGGAATTTTATAATTCTGACATCAGAATCATAATCAGCGCCCTTGAAAACCCTTGTGTACAAATTTTGACGCCAATATTCATATTCTTTGATATTTAAAAATATTTGTGCAAATATCGGCGGTGATCGGCCAACATCCACCCTTGGTTTAGTTCTATGTGAGGGTCAAAAACTCACTTTTCTATAGAAAAACTGATATTTCAAAAATTCCAAATTGCCGGCCCTCTAAGGGTTAAGTATGAAAAATTATTGCCATAAGGTAGTCAGCCAAAGTATCGAAATTTTTAGTTTAAAATCTTTACCTGCATGCTGTGGTGAATGTTGTTTCGGTGAGTTCATATCCGGCGGTTCGTCGCTGAATGAAACTGATTTCTCAAAAGATACTGATTTGTCTGGAAAAATCAAGAAAACATTTAGAATCGACGTCGTAAAAAATGCCCAAACAGCGAATTACAAATATGAAAAATTTTTGCACATACTGAAATATCATGCTCGCAATATTGCAATTAATATGAGATTGTTCAATTTAAAATTAAATATTCTGAGCGTTATTTTCAATAAAAAAGCAAACCACTCCTGAAATACACGGCATGAACAGATAATTTAAAATTCATGCTAAAAATATAATCATTGTATTACTGCCCTCACTTTTTTTTTATCACAAAGAAAAATATTCAAATTTTAACGTAAATTTATTAAACTCAAAATCAAGTCAAAAAACCTTTCAAATATTTTATTTTGCACATTACTATCAATAAACAAAAAAGAGGGAAAAGGAATGCAATGAAAAGAATAAAAAATAGGACACATAATGATACAAAAAGAATCAATAGAATGAAGAGCGCACCTTTGCCTAGTTTCGGTGGCTTAACGTCGGTCCTTAAATACGTGTCATCTGAAATATTAGAGTTTGGATGCTTATTTGCAAAGCAGACATAATGATACAAAACGAGGAATACAAAGATGAGTAGGAAAGATATATCTCTGCTGTTTAATAGCATGAATGTTTTCAAGTACAATATACAAGGAGATTCAAGTATACATATAATTAACAGGGATAAATAAACAAAAGTAATGGATAAAGTTGTTAATATAATATACACACTATATACAAGTGAGTTTGTGATATACGTTTTCGCTCTTGTGAGTTATGTGCAGATCTTTGCGGCTGCACTCCTTCGCATAAGACCCTTTTGAAAAAGTTATTTTGTTTTCAAACAATTCTCTTCTCAGGTGGTGCTAAATAATTTCGCTTGTTAAATTTTCTTTTCCAAACAGAGTTGCGGAAAGCAGCCGCGACGTATCATTCAATGTATATGCGTGCACGCACATGTGCATCTTTTATTCACATGATTAAGTAATAAAATTTATTTACACTTTCAAGTGTGGAGAGAGAGAGAGAGAGAGAGAGAGAGAGAGAGAGAGAGAGAGAGAAAGAGAGACGAGGGCCAACAGAAAAGACAGAAAGACACACCTGGTGGTAATGAGGTAGAGCTGGAGCTAGAATGCTTGTCGAATTCATCTCCCGCGCCTAAGTGTTCATTAGTCGATATAATCAAGCAGTTGCACAGTAGAAACGCAAACATTTTCTTTTTTAATCTCCAGTTTACGACTGTTCTTACTAGGAGAGTGCACGGGTTCCGGATCACCAATTTTGTTCAAACTTTGAACACGGTTTTATATGACAAAATATGAAGAAAGCCAAAATATTAAGGTCTAACGCTCAAAATTTTCAACACAGGAGGTAAATAAAGTTATTTCTCTCTAAAACTTCGTATTTCGTTATTTAATGATAAAACACCTCCTATTAAGGTGGCGCTTTACCAAGTTGTATCAAGTTACGAGAGCACGCAACTACGCAGCACCAAACTGCGTTCAATTCACTAGTGCTCAAAGAATATTTGGTAGAATATTCCCAAAAAATTTTGGGAGATTCTTCAAGTCTTCTAGATTCCTAACTTTATTGTCAAAAGTAAAAACAGTGTTTTTGTTTTCCTGAAAAAATTATAAACTAAAAAAAACTTCAATAGAAAGAAGTCTGTTATAAATTTTCGAAATTCGAAATTTTTTTGATACAACATTGTTTGTTTACATGTTACTAGAGGGGCTCCGCCACCCTGCGCGCTACGGGGAGGGGGCTGGCTGAATTCACGGTGGCGGCGGCGGCAGCGATATATTTTTACAATATAGAAAGATAAATGTGTGTTTAAAATTTAAAATTTTAATATTTTATAGAAAAAATTTAGGAAATGATCTTGTGAAATAAAATCGCGCGGCGGAACAAATTTTTGATGTTTTTTTTTACGTTTAAGTTAATAACTTTTAAAAACGTTTGAAGACCTTGGGGCCCTAAGGTGCTTATTGATTCGAAATAAAATTATCTTTCATATGGTTACATTTTCATTGGTGTTTGCAATTTCTTTCTATGTGATTTCTCACATATGACGGGTAAAATAATTTCTTCCCATGTATTTCCCTATTAACAGTAAATTATTAAACTTCTCTTTTAAAAATAACATAGAAAGGAATTACACACATCAATGAAAGTATAACCAAATAAAAGATAATTTAATTTCGAATCAATTAGCACCTTAGGGCCCTAAGGTCGCCAAACGTTTTTAAAAGTTATTAACCAAAACGTAAAAAAAAACATCAAAAATTCGTGCCACCGCGCCATTTTATTTCACAAGATAATTTCCTTAATTTTTTTCTGTAAAATATTAAGATCTGAAATTTTAAACACACATTTATAAGATATATACAAACAATGTTGTATCAAAAAAATTTCGAATTTCGAAAATTCATAACAGACTTTTTTCTTTTAAAGTTTTCTTTTAGTTTATAATTTTTTCAGGAAAACAAAAACACTGTTTTTACTTTTAACAATAAAGTTAGGAATCTAGAAGGCTTGAAGAATCTCCCAGAATTTTTTGAAAATATTCTATCAAATATTCTTTGAGCACTAGCGAGTTGAACGCAGTTTGGTGCTCCATAGTTGCGTGCCCCCCTAATTTGATACGGCCCAGGGAAGGACCACCTTCTGACTTAACCTCTCCTAATCGGCACCATGAATGCACAAATAAAAAAATTTTTTTTTCATGGATCTATTACGCTTTTACCCTAAAAACTTAAAATATATAGACATATATCTTTTAGTGTATATATTTTCTTATATAAATGCGTGTCCATATATGTGGAAACTAGTAGTATTTGGAATGAAAAATTGCGTAGGAGTCGTTTATATATTCAAAAAATAACCTACTACCAACCCCAACCCCTTTTATCCCACTGGTTAACCGAGTTACTAAAGAAATAATCCACAATAAATATTTTTTATAGCGCTTTTAATTTAATAACGGTCGCGATAGATTTTGCTTTCTTCCGACTGCAATTATAATAGGCAAAAATTAATGTTTAATTAAATAATGTGATCGCTTCTCGTAGAATTTTATTCAAAATAATTAATGCCACTGGCGATTTCATAAAAAAAATTAGGGCACGTCACAATAGTAGATTCAATATTTGTCCACATATGCCAACGTCGGGCAGAAGAGGTTAAAGCTAGAAATTCCACTAAAAATGCAAACAAAAGTAGAGGAAAAGTCCTGTAATTTGAGATGCTGTACGTTAAAAAATCTCTATTGCTCCAAAAATTATGGATAATTAAATTAGAGTATCAAAAGAGAGAGAGCGAGAGAGAGAGAGGGGGGGGGGAAGATATATAATTTGAGATGAGTAGAGGTGAGTAGTGTAGTAGAGTAGTGGAGTGGAGTGATGAGATCTATAACTTTTGAAGCATTAGAGATTTTTTAACGTAAAGGAGGTGTTTTATCATCAAATAACGAAATACGAAGTTTTAGAGAAAAATAACTTTATTTACCTCCTGTGTCGAAAATTTCGAGCGTTAGATCCTAATATTTTGGCTTTCTTCATATTTTGTCATAAGAAATCCGTGTCCAAAATTTGAACAAAATCGGTGATACGGAACCCGTGCACTCTCCTAGTTAGTAAAATTTATTGTTAAAAATAATCAATCTCGCCAATTTTTCAGTAAAATGTGACTTTGTCAATGAAATACTTGAGGATGAAATGTCATTTCCTTTAATTTTACGTAAATTTCCATTTCGAGTCTTTAACTTGTAATAAACAATAATAATAGATTGTTGTTTTCGTTTATTAGGGTAATGATCAATCTCAGACTTACAAGGAAGGTCTTTCAGGTGTACCTTGCCGATTTTGTCCATTCTGTGATGCGTTGTAGAGCCCATTCGGTCATTTAAAGATTGAAAATCGACCTTAAAGTTTACCCCCGAATATCTTTTTCTTTTAATATCTCCATTTAATAAAACCGTTTCAAATTTTTTAATCAAACCGCCACTAACATGTTTGCTACGTAAAGGAGGTCGCTTAGCGTTAATAGGAGCTATTACTGAAAATCCTGAAATACGTCAACTTTAGTGTATTAATTTTTATTCGATAAACTTGTTTTGAATGCGATTCGAAATTTTATCCATATTTTATTACGAAGAAATTGCGAAAAACATATAATTATATGTATATCCTAGAAAGTGAGGGATATAATCCTTTTAAATAAAAGTCGAATACACAAGACTTCTTTGTAATCTCCAGGCGGCCTGGCTTTCTTCGGAAAATTTCTAAAAGAATCATAGATATCGGTCAACCAAGAAGTGGCATCAAAAAATGCCATCCTGGTCGGGGAGGTCAAGGAAATATTTTCGATTTCTTTTTTTGGGAATTTTGACATTTAGGAGAAAGTTTTTGATACTGCAAGTCACCCAACGCAGTTCTAGTACATGTTTATTAGAAAAATTTTAAAACTACCCTTATAAGAGTCAAGCAACCCCTATTTTCCAAATTCTTTTTTTTCCAAATCAGGCTTCTGAAGGGATGTTTTCTGGGATAAAAATAAACTAATATAACATCTAAATATAGTTTTGTCACTGTTATAAGTACTTTTATGCCTTTAACAAGCCGAGTTTCGCCAATTTTCCACGAAAACTTTTTGTAGTAAGGAACAAAAACAAAAAAAAAATGTGGACACGCAAAAAACCGTGGTAAACAACTTATTTTGCAACAATCGTTTTTCTTAATATTCGCTAACTTTGAGAATAAATAAATAAAATAAAAATAATAATAAAATAAAATTAGAATAAGAAGTATTTTTGACACTAAATGTACGCAGAATTTTCTTTCTCTCAACCGAAAACAAAAAATAAAATATATTGTTTAAAACTCCAGTCGAATAGAGGAGTCCATTGCATAAGCAGGTAAAATTGCTTAAGGGGGTTATATACTGAAAAAGGTTCCAAAAATCAATTTTTTTTTATTTGATTTTTTGATTCTATACTTTATC
>JAWWEO010019699.1:0-12861 GCA_035582975.1 Ormyrus labotus | reverse complement strand
AAATTAGACCGTGTTTGTTAAGTTACAATTCGCGACGTAACAATTGGGGGCCCTACTCCGGGATTAATTAAAGTTAGTGCAAATCTGTGGAAACCAAAAATCGCCAAAAATTTTTTTCGGCTTACGACTACAAAAAAAAAATCATTAAAATATGGCAGCTAAACCGATGACAGACTCGCGAACAGACGAAGCTTTGTATATTTTATCATCTTTCATCGTGAACGCAGATCCAACGCTAATAGCATCAGAGTGTACTCTAAGTTTTGGTCAGTGTATCGAATTTTTACGCAAACGGTACCAAACTAGCGACGAAGTAGATGCAACGCGTTTAAAAGAATTTAAAAAATTAAAAGAGGATTTAAAAGACGTCGTATTAACAGATGTACTTCAAAGAGTTTGCGCTGATAACCTAATTCTCGACATTTTAATTAAATTTACAGAAGAAAATATTAACTGTAGAGAATTAATCGAGTTAATACCCGACCTACGCCCAAAACATAAAAGAAACGGCAGAGCCTATTACTTTCTATTCAAACCTAAGTGAAAAATTGCAACATTTTAACACTGTAGTTAATGATTCGATTGCGGACAATATGATAGTAAACGTACCAAAAGCATCTGACAAAACGAATAAAATCGATACGCCGCCAATCCACCAAACCAATTATCAGTACACTCCGTTTAATTCACATCTGCAACGCGACACACACATTCCGCGCCATTTTTCTAGCACGCCACTAAATACATTCTCAAATAATAGGGTCGTTGATTCGCGAACAAAAAATATTTCCAACAACACTCCCCTGTTACCATTGAGAAACGTGTCGATTAGAGATATCGCCGAAGCTGTGCCGAGATTCGACGGTGAAAACATTCCGTTGACGCGATTTTTAGAAGGCTGCGAAGAAGCCGTAAGTTCGGTCAATCCAGAAAATGAAGTTGAATTAGTCAGGCAAATAAAACGGAGACTTTACGGCGATGCGGCGGATACCATCGGCCGTCAGTAATTTACATCAGTAAGAGACTTAATGAACTTTTTTCATGAGTTATTCGGTTCACCGGAAAATTTTCACGAATTATACGGCACAATGGCAACAATAAAGCAGAAACCGGGCGAAAAAGTTATTAAATTCGCGAACAGAGTTGATTTAATAAGTCATGAAATTGAAGCGTCGGCAATCTGTGAAGGAAGAAACACGTAAGAATTTAAAATAAAACTCGAACAGGATAAAATTAAATATTTTAAAAGAGGATTAAACTGGGTAATTAGATCAAGAATGACTTACCCAAATAGTTTCGAAAGAGCCAGGGCTTTAGCAATAGAAATCGAACACGAATACCAATGTGCACCGCCAGATTTAACTTTTAATCCAGATATCCCACTTAAAACTCGCGATGCTGACAAATCACAAGTCAATTTAATCGCCACTAACACAGATATAACCCGCGAACGTTGCGGAAAAATTGGGCACAAATTTGAAAATTGTTGGACCAAGGGCAAACCTTCAACTGCCGGACACTCTCCTGAAAAATCCTCAAGAACTTGGACTAAGACTGTGGGCGGAGCTAAGAGAAACCCCGACTATGGTCGAGCACCTGTAAATTCGGAATGGAGAACAGGTCAAAAAGGCCCGAGAAATAATTTTAGGCCGGAAATTAATAAAAACATAAATCGTGAGGATTCTCCGCATCCCCAAAATAAAATCTGTAATTATTGTAAAAAAGTCGGACACTGGAAAGATGAATGCAGAAAAAGAGAATACAATAACGCTAAATTTAATAGAGAAGCGGGAAACGGACAGGGTTTCCCAAGAACAGGCGCGACAAGGGAAAACCACAATTTTCAGCGCCGAAACTCATCGCC
Source organism: Ormyrus labotus (assembly GCA_035582975.1). Lineage (NCBI taxonomy): Eukaryota > Metazoa > Arthropoda > Insecta > Hymenoptera > Ormyridae > Ormyrus > Ormyrus labotus. The sequence continues at coordinate 10,997 of JAWWEO010019699.1, read as the reverse complement.
AGCCGAACGGAAACAATATTAAAAAAGACTAGAGTTTACTTAAACATCGACAGCAAATTTCCAGTCGTTGTTTTAAACCTTCCGAATCCAACTAAACTCATCATAGACACAGGCGCCGGTCCGTCGCTAGTCAAAGCCTCTAAGGCGCCGCTCAGCGACAAAATCAATAATAACGAAATTCTCGTGTTAAGCGGTATAAAAAAAAAAATTCAATCAATACCTTGGGAAAATTTCTGTTCCATTCGAGAATTTAAATTTGACATTTCATATTGTAAACGACGAATTTCCCATTGAAGAAGACGGACTCTTAGGAAGTGAGAATTTACGAAAATACAATGTCAGCATTAATTACAAAAATAATCATTTATTGTTGGACGTTTATAAAATCCCTCTGCATTCCGAACAAAATAAAAATAACATCTATCAAAAGTCGCAAGATCCGTGTCTAATATTTAAAAATTGTCGTTATCAAAAATTCGAGCAGCGTGAAAATCCAAAAATTATCAATAAGAAAGTATTAGATTTCAAAAACTTTCAAGAGGAAGTAAAAGTTATTTTTCCGAATATTAAGAGAATTGAGAAACTAAACAGTAAAATAATTCCGTCTAACCAAAGTCAGGTAAATCAAGAAAAATCAGAAAATCCGAAATTCGAGAACGAACTGTCAAAAAAGTCATGTTACGACAAATTAAAAAATATTATAAATCCGTGTATTCGAAGTCAGCCAGAAAAGTTAAATTCCAAAAGTCCGAAATTCGTAAAGCATCTGTCTAAGAAAGTCAGCTTTGCATTTGGTAAAAAGCCAATTTTATCCGAAAAAGAAATATCAGAAAATCAGAAATTAATAGCAGAAAATAAAATTGAAGCCGAAATCAGCAAATTACCGAAATCCGCGAGGACTGAAAATTTTTATAATGAAGAAGAAATACATTCACATGAAATCGACCAAGAAAGAATAAAAAATCCGAACTCCGTAAGAAATAACTGCTTAGTAGAAATAGGCGAGCCGAGCTCTGGAGAAAAGCCGACAAAAAAATGGGTGAGTAACGAAAGCCCGAAATTAGCCGAAAGCAGCAGAATAAATTACGCTAATCAGAAGCCTATAAATTCAATTGTCTATCTGCATTGTTCATCTACAAATAGTATAACGGACGAAAGAAGTCACCCGTACAAAAATTATCAAGCTAATTCAATTATTCAAATGGATGCAGAAGAAATTTTATTATGTAAGTTGAAAGGACTTTTATTACCGCTCCTTATGGTGGAACCGCACATGCAGATAACGCCCGAAAAATATCTGGAAATCAAGGAAAAAGCTAACGAACTCTTAAATTATCTGGAAAGTTTACAACTTCCGGCATATGGCAATTGTCATAAAATTCAGTTAGAATTAAGGAAGCTTTTACCTATGCGTGACGGAAAAATGAAAATTAAAATTCCGCTACCCGAAATTTTATTAGAAGTAACGAATCTAATTCGAATAACTATTAGTGAAATAAAAGGAAAAACACGCGATCTCGTAAAAAAAGAGGCGAGCACAGTCATGTAGATGAGTAATAAAACCATCGACGCTTGCCCTAAGGGAAAGCCAACGGAAAAAATAGACCCTCTTGAAATTGAACCGACCTTCGAACAGAGGGCAATAAAAGTTATCAATGTTCTACGACTGGAACATCTTTCCGGAAAAAAAAGACAAGCGATAGTAAACTTAATCAATACTTACGCTGATACTTTTTATTTAAAGGGAGAAAAACTTGGAGCCACCGACTTATTAGAGCATTCAATCCCTACAACTTCTGATATACCAGTAAAAATTAAACAATTTAGACATCCTCCAGTTATGAGAGAAGAAATCAATAAGCAAGTTCAAGAAATGTTAGACGGCGGAATTATTGAAACTTCTATGAGCCCTTACACAGCGCCAGTCTTCTGTGTAGATAAAAAACCGGGACCTGATGGGAAAAAGAGATATCGAGTAGTCATTGACTTTCGTAAACTCAACACAATAATTCCGGATTACAACCATCCTGTGCCGAATATTTCAGATATTTTAGACAATCTTGGAGCTAGCAAATATTTTTCTGTATTTGGTTTAGCCTCTGGCTATCATCAAATTAAGATTAAAAAAGAAGATAGACCGAAAACAGCTTTTGCCTGCGACTTGGGACTTTTTCAATTAAAACGCTCAACTTTCGGTCTTAAAACAAGCGCAGCAGTATTCTTATCTTTAGTAAGCAGCCTAATTGCAGGAATGAAAGGAGTAGTATCTTTTTTCGATTATATTTGTGTACATTCTAAAACTTTTGAAGAACACTGTAACAACATTGCAGAATTAATGAAGCGACTTAGGAAAGCTAATTTAAAATTGCAGCCGGAAAAATGCGAATTTCTCAAAGAAGAAATCAATTATTTAGGACACATTGTTAATAAAGATGGATTGAGACCAGATCCGAAAAAACTTGAAGCCGTGCAAAATTTTCCTGTACCTAGAAATCCAAGAAATATTAAATAATTTCTTGGATTAGTCGGATATTACAGAAGATTTGTCGAGAATTTTGCAAAAATTGCAAAGCCATTAACAAACTTATTATAAAAGGATCAGCCATTCATCTGGAATCAAGAAACGCAAGCAGCATTTGAAATTTTGAGAGATAAAATTTGCCAATTCTAATTCATCAGATTTTTCAAAAATTTTTATTCTGACTACAGATGCCTTCGGTTATGCTGTAGGGGGGGTACTTTCGGAGGGAGAAATTGGCTCATATAAGCCTATAGCCTTCGTATCGAGATCTTTAAATTCCGCAAAAGTTAATTACGATACTTTTTCTAAAGAAGCTCTGGCTATAAATTTTGCATTACGCAATTTCGACCTTATTTATATGGGAGAAAATTCTTATTAGTAACAGAGCATAGACCATTAGTTTGGCTAAATACTCATAAAGATCCAAGCTCCAGAATAACAAGGTGGAGATTAAAATTAGCTCATTACCAATTCGAAGTTAAATATAAACCAGGCGCTATAAACTACAACGCTGATGCACTCTCTCGGAACCCTACGAGAGGCAGCAATAACGAAAAAGTATTGGTCGTTAGAAAAGGTCATGTCTCACTCAAGCAGGACGATATGCAGCCAGAGATCCCGACAGAAAAAATGCAAATAGAAAATCAAGACAGCGCTCCGGTCACAAGGTCGTCCGCAAGACTGAGAGCCGGACTCCAGAAGACGGAAAAATACCTTCAAGCTATTGATGCATTGACACCCGGTAAGAGAAAAAGACGCCGAGCCCAAGCGCCTCGAACCGAAACGCAGCAGCGCACACCGCCAGAAGTTGTTGACGCTCAAATTTACGATGACAGCGAGCATGCGCCAGCTGAAATTCAGCCCCTTACTGACGACTTACTCATCGAGCACTCCCCAGAGCGCGTGCCACAAAAAGAACCACAAAAAATGCACGAGGAGTGGTCACCGACAAATCTTGATGTCTCGGAGATCGTAAAAGAAAAGGAAACGAGCCCGGAAGAAAACGGTGAAACCGACACTCCTTTGAAGAAAGGGTCTTGGTCAAAAAATATTTTTTACTGTCGAGAAAAACTTTTTATGTGAAAGGACAACAATCTATATTTCAGTACAGAACAGGGTCTACCACTAGACACTGGAAGCATGGAACTCGAAAAAGTAAACAAGCTTCCTCGCTTAAATGACTTAAAAACAGCCGCTCCTAAAGTAATAAAATTAAACAATAGATTTCATATTGCTATGCCATTAAGGGGAGAAAACAAAGAAGGTTTATCTGTGATCACTGAAAATCTACAAGCTTTAGCTAAAGAACTCAAAGAGTTAATTATTAAGCATCAAATAAATACAGTTAGTATGGCAAAAACGAGATTCATCGAAAATCTCGAGTTCAAAGAAATTTTGAGAATCTTAAAAAGCGAATTCATCGACCATGAGCTAAAAATCATCGTTTGCCTGGGACTTGTACGGTACCCGAGCGAAGGAGATCCGAAAGAGATAATAAAGGAAGCTCACTGTTCGGTAGTAGGCGGTCATAAATGAGTCAATAAAACTTACAATAAAATCAGGCACAAATGTTTTTGGGAAGGTTTAAAAGACGATGTGCAAGAATTTATTCAGCAATGCGTAGAATGCCAAATTAAAAAATTAGTACGAGTTAAAACAAAACAAAAATTAATTATTAAAGATTTACCGGCAACTCCATTTTTTAGAGTCTGTTTAGACATTGTCGGACCTCTTCCGCGAACTAAGAACGGAAATGAATATATTCTTAAGATGTAAGATAGTTTTACAAAATTTTGCGTAGGAACAGCTTTGCAAGATCAAACCGCTATATCAGAGGCAGACGCTTTTATCAAAAAATTTATTTGCACTTTTGGAGCGCCGCAAAGCATCCTTAGCGATCAAGGCACAAATTTTTTAAGCAAATTGATGAAGCAAGTTGCGAAAAGATTTAGAATCAAACAAGCTAAAACTACAGCTTTTCACCCACAATATAATACTGGGAAACACGAAGGCACACAACATACTCCGTACGAACTCGTGTTTGGCAGAATAGCGCGTGTACCCGCAGACGATGAACTCGAAGCAGACGACTTATTGCCAAATTACGCAGATTACATGACAGATTTAGTAACGCGATTAAACAGCTTGAGACAAATAGCCGACGAAAAATTGAAAATGGCTAGATTAAAAAGCAAAAATCATTATGACAAGAAAGCAAATCATAAAGAAATTAAAGTCGGCGATTTTGTTTGGTTATTAAGCGGCCCTAAGCCTCATAAATTCGAAGATCAATATAGTGGACCGTTTTTAGTAACTCAAACGTGGGACAATAGAAATGTCAGAATCGAAATTAAAGCAAATAAATCAAAAGTCGTCCATATGAATTGCTTACGCTTCTCACATGTTAAAGCTTGAATTATCAGTATTTTATTTGCAATCATTATATTTTATTTTAATCATCGCTTACAAAATTCAATGTTTGTAACAAAAAACAGAGAAAAAAAATGTAGAAAAATTCTTTTATTAATATGACTATGATTTCAGATAAAAATTCAAAATGAGATCCATACTGCTGGCTATTTTCATTATCAGCTATCCTTTCTCTGTTATTGCAATTATTGGCTACAACTGTGGAACAAAATATAATAATGTATCTACATTTTCTTTAGTAGAAATTGGAGAATGCAATATTCCGCATCCAGTTATTAATTCAACGAGTGTGCAAATAGCATTATTACAAGTGAATGATTTTACAAGTACTCAAGTTAAATATTGCAAAGCCGAAGTTAAAAGAACTTTATATTATTGCGGGTATTGGTCCCACGTCTCTGCAGTGAAAAACGGAGAAGCAAGCTATATTAAGGAAGTCAGTTCGGAAGAAAGTTTTCGCATGCATAATTACGGAACAATCATGCTCTACGACCAGACAATTAATGACCTCAAAATCAATGGATCAAAAACACATTTATTGACATTCGCTGGAACATTTAAAGACGATGGATCTTGCCAAAATGCACCGTTTTATACTGACCCGTAAGGAGATTATTATGATGTAGTAGCCCGTGGATATGTTACTATAACCCTTGTAGAAAGATACAGCACTATCGAAATCGACGTAAATAAAATCAAACTCGAAACTGGAACTGTTTGTACTTTTACGGAGGAAAACTGCTTAAACGTTACCTTCGGCTATGCTTTCTGGAAGGCGGTGCGCCTTTTCAACTGCCCGGGAGCCAGGTACACAAGGCTCTTCGCAGGGGCCGTGACGAAAATCGTAGAGAGAGAAAGCTCTAATCGACCATTCTATGTATTAGAGTCAAATAGCGTCTCTTTTGCTTTTAAACATATGGGAGATCATGCAGTATGTTCTTCAATTTTAATTCGCACAGAACATCCTAAATTATTTATTTTAGAAAATCCAGACACAGCAGTAGTATTGGATTATATAAAAGAAAAATCAGTACCAAATATGGATATTTTTGCTTACGTAAATTCGAAATTTATTTTTGTCGAAAAACACATGAAAAGGCAAATGACCGATTTATATCACCATATTCTAATACAACAGTGCGAACTTGAAAGACAAGTAATCAGTAACGCATTAAGTCTTGCAACACTTGCCCCGGATTTATTAGCATATAAAATCATGGGAGGTCCAGGATTTATCAGTTTATTAGGAGGAAAAGTCGTGCATATTTTTCGCTGCGTTGAAGTTGAAGTTAGAACAAGAGAAACCGAGCAATGTTATCAAGAATTACCTGTAACGTTTCAAGAAAAACCATACTTTTTAGCTCCGAGAACACATATTCTTAAAGAATACTGGACAAAAACGATATGCGACGCTCTTATTCCGGTACAATTTTTAATCTGCGGTAGATGGTATAAAATGCTACCAAAATTAACAACTCAAGATGAACCAGAAATATTAAAACCACAAACTAAGCCAACATGGAAGTATTTCAGCCCTATTGATCTAGCGAACAGTGGAATTTATTCTTATGCGGATATTGAAAGACTGAGATCATTTCTTATGTTTCCGAATGAAAAAAGCGCAGTATTAAATCAGTTTGCTTTAGGCATCACGGGTCGTGATAATTTGTCAAAAAATTTAACTTTAGCAAGAATATTAGACGAATTAACATTACAACGAACTGCAGAATCAACTAGTGCGGGTTGCTTTACCGTATTATTTATCATTAGAACCGTTAAATATATTTTAGACGTAATATTACATGGTTACGCCCTGCACGATATATACGGATGGTCTATACACATTCTAGGAGCTGTCTGGAATACTATTGCGCAGCTATTTTTACACCTGGAACGTCCATCGGCAAAAGACTACAAGGAAGGCGACCAAGGAGAGTCCGCCATTACAAAAAAAAACGGAAGCCATCGACCCCATCGTAAACCGGCCTACTGCGCCTAGAGAAGAAAAAAGGGACGACCCGATAGCTATCAGCAAGCAACAGGTCGAAGTTAGACTAACAGAAGCCCACGGAAATTCAGCTGACCTACAAATCGTAGAAAATCGTTTATACCCTGAATTAAACAACTTACAATTTCCATCTTTATCGCTTGGTGGACAAAATAACGTATAAAATTATTAAAAAATTATAAATCATATTAACAATATAAACATTTTAAACAAGCACTTAAATAATATTTTGAAGCACACCGCTTAAAATAAATTAAATTCGCAAGTTAATACATATTTCAAAAAAAAAAAAAAAGAGTCATTATATAAAATTTAAACTAAGCCAAAATAATGAACAATGTTCAGAAAACAATTCTTTTTCATGAAATTTTGTCTCATAGACAAAAATTGATGTGGGCAATTCAAAGAAAGGGAGAAAGTATAGAAGCATATAATGCCAGGATAGCTAACACACTCAACGAATACCATAACTTCGTAAATTTAGCCAATGCCGAATTCTTTGAATTAAAACAAGATCATCGGGAAAGAGAAAACTTAGCAATCTACACTTATATTAGGGGATTGGAATCTCGAATTAAGAGATATATTTGTAAATGTGAACTTTATCAATCTTTAACGCAAGTACAAAATCAGGCGAGTCGAATTCATAAGCATTTAGAAGATTTGCGAGCAATGAAAGAAAACTTATTTGTTTTAAGACCGTTCGAATAAAACTTTTAATATAAATAAATATAAGCCGAAGTCACATAATTATATTAATTATAATTCTTTGTTTTACAAAAAGCTCATGGACGTGCAACCGGGACTTATAGAGCTGGTCAAGAGAGAACTTGCCGATCGACTCTGCTATAGGCCTACAGTAGATTTCATTCCGTTCTACATTCAAGAAACTTCTACAGTCGCATTTTGCAGATTTTGTTACCACAAATACGTAATTAACATAGTTCACACTTTCAAGTCCTATTTTCACGCAGTAGCTAAGCAAGGTTATAATTTTGCAACAAGTTGTCAAATTTGCAAAAAGCAACTTTTGAAAATATCGAAGTGTCACGAGTGCGAAACTTGCATAAAAGCATATTTAAAACTCGGAAGTAAGTTATTAGCGTACCCTATAGCAGAAATACTGTAAAAATGGACGTTATTAGAAACTTTGAAAGGGCATTTTATCAATGTAATCGTTGCAAAATTTGTGAAAACTGTTATATCAATGTAATACCAAAGCCAGCTAAGAGCTTTTACTGTTTAATTATAACTAGAACAACAGTTCATCTAAAAGATTGTTTTCACCTTGGCCTTGTGACAATTGCAAAGTTAACATAAAATTTGCGCGTAAAGAAGTCATGGTAACAAGTTCTGACTCCATAACTCATGTTTACTTATGCAGATCAGCAGCCACTACGTACCATAGAGTACATCCTACCTTAAGTCCAGCTAGTAACGAGTCAATAAATGCAGCCAATGACGCTTTATTTCAAGCAGCATTAAAATACGCTGATGAGGTTAAACGCTTTAGAGAAACCATGAGACCTCAAACAACTAGAGTTCGTAAACACCCTAATTCAGTTGCAGCATTTTCCAGCACCCCTCAAGATAATAACCCTCAAGTAGGGATAAATCAATCTCAAAAGAGCAACAGCCAGTCTTCTATAAAACAACAGTTAACTCACACACCTTTCATCCATGAAACCGATTCATTAATCGGAGAGCAGCCCGATAAAACAGAATTAACACTACCAGATAAGCCCAGCAATTCGGATACACTAAGCGCGAGATCTACGTCTGAGCTAACTATCGAAGAAGAAGAATATGATTTTAAAAAAATAAAAATAGAGAAAGTTCGAAGCGGATTTGCCTTCAGCTTTGAAAAACCAGGAACTAGCGTGGATTAATCGTAATTAATTTAAACTAACACCGCGTACAAAAATATATTAATAAATATAATAATTAATACATGATAAATATATATGTTAATCTATCTGGTTAGCACCGAAGCTTAGAAATAATAAAAAAAAATATATTATAAATAAAAAAAAAAGGAAACAAATTTTTCAAAATAAGAGAAGAAATATTAAGCAAAAAAAAATAATATATATATAAAAAAAAAAAATAAAACAAGTATAAAAAAATATATGCATGTATTTATCTTTAAATCTAAAACAGAATCAATTAATATAACTAGAAATCTACAGTAATCAACGTCGTTTATAAGTATATTCCGATGTATCTTATTTTTTTTCTAGACAATCCAACATCATGAGATCCATCTTGGTTATCATCGTTATCAGCTATTTTTCTCTAGCAACAGCAAATCTTGAAAAACGTTTCAAAGTAGTAACAGAAAATCCAGGAATAGCTTATTTTCCCTTAAAGAATATCTTTCTTAAGAGGGCTGATCTGAAATCAGTAATGTCGATTAAAATAGATGATTTATTAACTACAAATTCATTAATTCAGCAGTCTCTAGCATTAATCAATAGCGCAATAGAAAATCATGAAGAACAACAAAGTGAGTTAATACACAATACTCAAAACAGTATAAATCTGTTCAAGCAATCTAATGAGACCCTGTCTCATTTAGTCGATCTCTTTGTAATCGATCTTTTCGCAGGGAGGGTAGAGTTTAGCAACAATTTGTCCAGTAACGATGCAGAGAAATTTGTTTTAAAACTCAACGGATTAAAAAAGCAGAATAAAAATTTTTCTTTTTGTGATGCATCGAATACAGTCTTTTCAATTAATAATCATTTTATCAGAAAAAAAGTAATGAATCTGGTCAAACCAGAGTTGGATTTAGCTTTGCAAAGTTTAGAAATCTCAGCCGAACATCTTAATGTAACTCTAGGATATTTTATGCAATTAGTAGCTTTCACTATCAAAGAAAACACAAAAATTATAGATCTGCTAAGTCACAAAAAATTATATTGCTCTGCAGAAGAATTGCACGACATTACTAACCTAGCGCAACGAAAATTCGGATTTCATACTAAGTTTGCTCTCAATAAACTTAATCGACAGAAAAAGACAGAAATTAATATTTGTAATCAAATGATCTTTGGAAATGAATTAATTCTAGTAACTAAAATTCCGATAATCGAAAGAGAAGAATTTAGAGCATTTGAAATGCTTTCTTTTCCAAATTATCACCCTGGCGGAAGTATAATTTGTACATTTCTGTACATTTTTGTATATTTTGTCTACTTATTAGACTTTTTGTACAGCAATGTACAGAAATGCACAGAAAAGTATAAAAATGTGGAAAAATGTACAGAAATATGTGAGAATGTACAAAAATGTATCGAAATGTACAATTCCGTAAAACCAAATAAAATATTTTGTTTTAATTTAAAAAAAAAATTTTAAATTACAGGCACATGAAAAAGGTTTCCGTCACAGAATATATATGTATATTGACGAAATTAAGGATAACGCGGAAACTATGAACTTTAAACTCTCAACCTTACACCCAGATCCTTAAACCGTCAACCCTTAAATCCTCAACGCTTAATCCCACAACCTTACATCCTGATCCCTAGACTCAACCCTTAAATACTTGTGCTAATAACCCAATAAAACTTAATATCTGAACCCTCAACCCTTAAACTCCCAACCCTTAGGTCCTAAAACCTCAACCTTACACCCTGAACCGTTAAACCCTCAACCCTTAAACTCTCAATCCTTAAACTCTCAACCCTTAAGCCCGGAACCCTCAACCTTTAAACTCTTAATGTTAAGGATGGGATAATAAAGGCACTTCCAAAATTTTTTAAACTTCTTTATTTTTAATACCAAAGGAAGCGACGACGATAAGTGAGCCGCTCCGCACCGCGCGCTCCCTTTTAAAGGGCTCGAACGCCGTTGAGCCGCCGAGGCGCCGGCCGCCGAGACGCCGGGCCGCTGCCCAACCTGGAAAACGCCGGCCGTCGATACGCCGGGCCGCTGCCCAATCTCGAGAAACGGCCTTCGCATAGCCGCGCTTCTCTGAGATTCTGAAATAAGAAATTTTGGCGGGCATTCGATTGCCGCGCTTTTATCAATTTT
>JAWWEO010019698.1:0-12870 GCA_035582975.1 Ormyrus labotus | reverse complement strand
TTTGTCAATCAATAACTGAACAATCGATAATGAAATCGTACGCTTCTCGCGACTTACAGATGTACGTACGTACGAAAAGTAGTTTAATAATTATTATTCTATATATGAATTGTTATAATTCATAACACCAAGTTTTTTACATTTTAATCGAATTTATTAAAACTTACTAAAACGACATCGTCATCGCCGGAACTTAAAATAATTTGTCACTTTTATACTTACGAATTAAATATCAATATGAAGGAGGAAAATCCATATTGGCGTATAAAATTTGCATTTGCAGTTAATTGCATTAAGTGTTTCAGAACAATACTCAGTTGTACAAAGACTCGATAAGTGCACGGTCAGAGAGTGCTTATAAAAATAATCAAGTGAATCTCAAAGCATTTATAGAATGGAAAAAGAACTTCCGAAATTTAGTGATGTGTACGATGAAAAGGAAATTAAAAGTCAGAAGATTGGAACCGATCCAAATTACAAACATGAATACATTCCGCATCTCGTAATTTACTTTAGTGTTATGCAATTTTTCGGTCTCATAGGAATGTATGCCTTTTTCTTCAAAGCAAAATGGATGACTATAATTTGGGGTGAATCATTTAATAAATAAATAAATTTTCAAATAAGTACCTTATATCTTACAAATATAATTTGGTTCTCGTTTTAGGTGTTATCCAAGGCTTTCTGAGCGGACAAGGAGTTGTATTAGGATCACATCGAGGCTATTCGCATAAAAGCTTTAAAGCTACCACAGCAGGTCAACTACTATTGGTCTTTTTCCATACCATGTCTGGTCAGGTAAGCATTCAGATTAATCACATTTTCGACCCAAATCGGTTCCGCTTTACGAATTCAACAAGTTAATTGATCATCATCCATTATGAAAGCTTGATAGCCCAAGCGCAGCTAATCTGCAACCGTGAAATATTAAATCTAGCAGGCAAGTATCTTTAGTCCCATGTGCTATTCAATTTTTCTCCGCGAGTAGCTCAACGCCATTAGCAAAAAAACAAAGAGACAGTTTGCCGCACGTGCACTCTCCGCTTATTACGAATTTACCTCAGAACACCGTCTACTGGTGGGCCAGGGATCACCGACTTCATCACAAATTCAGCGACACGGACGCAGACCCCTACAACGCTAGCAGGGGGTTCTTCTTTGGCCATTTGAAATGGCTCATGTGCAAGAAGCATCCCCTCGTGCTCGAGAAGGGAAAACTGCTCGACGTGTCTGATCTTCAGCAAGATAAGATTGTTATGTTTCAGCGAAAGTACGTATTTTTACCTTTTTGCTACTGCTTTATTTCTGAAATTATGCTTTTGTTTTCCAGCCACATCCTGATGTTGCATATTATTGTGACGTTTATGATACCGACGCTAGTTCCGGTTTTCGCGTGGGGCGAGAGTTTTTGGACTTCTTTACTGGTCAACTACTTCTTTAAAATATCTTGCGTGCTCCACATGACGAGCAGCGTCAATTCGTTCGCTCACGCTTGGGGTACGAAGCCGGTGGACAAGTAAGTGCACTCCTAGAAAATTAAAGTAGAATCGCTGTCGAAAACAATCGAGTTCGTTCGAAAAGAGAAGAACAAAGAACGAATGGGGAAACAAATGTTAAACAGGCTGACATGAACGCCTCTCTTAATCGGTCCGCCGGTCCGATTTCCAATTAGGAGCTAGCCAAAGTTGCAGCACGTGTATGTATCGTGAGAGTAAACAAAAATCCAATTCCAGGAGAATCAGACCGACTCAATCGGCTTTCGCGGACTGGGTGACGTGCGGCGACGGCTGGCACAATTACCATCACGCCTTCCCCTGGGATTGCGGCATGTCCGAGTTCGGCTACAGGAAGGGCTTAAGCACGAGGCTACTCGACTTTATGGCTTACTGCGGACTGACCTACGACCTGAAGAAGGCGCCCCGCTCGGTGGTCATTGGACATGCTCGTAGACACGGGGACGGCAGCCTTCTCGTCGACGAGGACAAAGATAATGCAGCTCGTTCTTAAATTTATTTGCGTTAATAGTATTCAGATTTATTTGGCCATTTTGACTACATATTTTAGCACTTTTATGTAAACTGTATTTATTATATGTTATTCAATTTATGAATTCATTCAAAGGAATAAAATTTTCGAACATTTATTTCTACTCTATCAGAATACGGTTTGGTAAGTTAAATCGGCAGTCGATAAATAGAAAGTAATCCGCAATGCAAGAAAATGCTCCACTTAATTTTACACTAAATATCCATTAAACTTTTCGATTCACGAATTCAATGACCTCTAAGCTACGTAGAAATTACATCTATTGATAGATATTAGAATTAAATTGTCAATTAATACTATTTTTATTCCTTCATTCAATTCAATAACCAATTAAATCACCCCAATCAGCCTTTTATCAATCTCTCATCGAAGTTTGAATCAATTAATAAATAATGACCTCTACTATGTTACGGAAATTTGTAAAATAGTTATCACTTCCTGTAATAAAGTCGCTAATGACATTTAATTTTCTCTTTCACATTTCCTTCATTAAGGACATTCTTTGTCTTCGAAAAGCGGTCGTCATTAAAAAAACGAGCAATTTTCTAAAATTCTACGATAATTTCTTCCCCTCGATTCAAAGCATGGAAAAGTAGAGTCCAGTACGCCAATGAAATCAACGCGCACTAACGCATGCCCCTCGGTCTCCTATTTCCCCTCGGCCGAATCCTCGCGGGAGGGGACGCGGAACTTTCTTTTTCATCTCGGTACTTTGTGTGCCCGGTAAAGGCGGAGAAAAAGGGAGAGCCGAGGGAGAGAGGCTGCGGAGAGAGATGATCTCTTGCCAAGGTGCGCAGAAGGCAAAGACTCCTGTTTACGCGAAGGCGACACACGCGTGCCCTCTTTCTCCCTATTTGTGTCGAGCATTTCCTTTTGAGGGATGAATTTCTAGCTTCTAGAGCTCCACTTTTTCTCTTTTCCCGAGCCTGATGCTATGATGGATCTGCAGGAATTCCCCGCTAAAGAAAAGTAGTTCTGTAGAGGTAAAACTCGCATTTTTCTTTATTGGATTTCAACGAGATGAAACGGAATAATTATTAAACCTGAATTCACAGTCAGTCAATTATTACATAAATATATTCAATCCTAAGTTTTTGATAAATACACGTTTTTTTTTTATTTAAAATGATAATTAATTTCTGCATGCGCTTTTCAATTCGCAATGGCACTTTTAAATGCTTACATATCTTTTAAGCTTAAGTCCATTTTAAATATTAAAATTAAAATCCTTGAAATGCGCTTGGTGGCGCATCCTAACCTTTTACACTTCTCATGACAAAATTAGCAATCGATGACTAGTAGAGGAGCTCATATTTATTATATTTTTGTACAAAAATTTTGTACGAATTATGTAGAATCAAAATTTTACAAAATTTAAAAATAAAAGTATAAAATCTTGGTAAAAGTTATATAAATTATTTTTACGTGGGGTGTTAAATTCTTTTCTGAAAAAAAACTTGTTTTCTGATTTAAAATTATTTAACATTTATTTTGAGAATATTATAATTTGCGAGTTAAAAGATTAAATCGAACAATATAAGATTACAATAAAATTCTCATAAAAAAAACGACAACTCCAAGGACTCGCCGAAAATATCAATACATATACATTTAAATCGAGTCATCAGCTGATTTGCGAAAGCGAAAGCATCTCAAGAATAATAAGAGCAAACGAAGCCAGCAAAAGTTAGCGTCGAAGAAGCCACAGCTGGCGCGCAGCGAGCTCTCCTCAAGGTCCGAATAATTTTTCTTTTCACACCGAGCCGGGGCCGTTGCGCCGAATCCGCAATCGAAGGGGGAGGGCGAATTGAAAAAAAAAGAGGGGAAGAAGAAGAAGAAGCAGAAGAGGCCAGTACGACAGTGTGTATACAGGGCAGCAGCAGCCGGCTCGAGTGCTATAGTCCGTTCGCCGAAAGTTACGGCGCACGTGCCGAAATCTCGTTAATGTCGGTCCGACGGGCCAAGGTCACCCCCGGAGTCTCTTCCCCCTCCCCTCCGACTCCTGCGTGCGTACGCACTTGGAAGCGCGTCGGTGCGTGTATGGCGTCTCAGGACCGTAGCTACGCGGCGATTTATGGCAAGTCGGAGGAAGCTTGCGATTTCGTTTCTTTGTCTCGCTGTCGCCATTTTTAAAAGACGCCCAAGAGATTTATGTGCTTCTTCTCGATTGGGTGATGTAAGGGCTTAGAGAGTTAGGATTACGTGCACATGCAGGGAATGGCGCTTTCGAGGTTAGGAGGGAGCAGCTGGAGCGCACTTTTCGATGGGCGTAGATATTATCAACGACTACGCAATGCGAAATTGCAGATTTTTAGACAAAGCATACGTGCAAAGAATTAGAAAATGTAGATTGTGTAATTAAAAGTAATTTTTTAAGTAAATTGAACATTGGATTAAGTGTTCATTTATTCAGTGAGCATCCTCTTACAGGCTAAAAATGACTTATCTATCGATTTTGAAATTACGTACCCTAATTATGCTGATGAAACCCGAGTATGGAAATTTCTGGAAGGAAGTAATAAAAGACACCTCGCATACGTACAACGTTCGCGTAACAGTTTTCATAGCGACAATTAAAACTGCGAGAGGTCAACGCACCGAAAGCAGCGTATAAAAAATAAAATGGGAAAGATCGATTTAGGCTCACTCGGACGTTAATAGGTTAATGACGCGGTTTTAGAAGCTCTTTTTTGTGCCGGTACGGCGGGGCTGGCAAAAAATTGAGAGAGCTGACAAGGACGTATTAGGATACAAAGAGTGACCTACTTGCTAGCCGCGGATGATAATGTCGAAATCTTTTTTGCTTTCGCAAGTCGCGTTATGTGATTCCCTCGTTTAATGAGGCATATAAATATTTCGACAAACGAACCGTGTATTATCTCAAATATTTGCCACGGCAAAAAAAGGAAGTGGATTCAGCTCTCTGTTGAAATTAAAAAAATCCGATCGATATGCCTAATTACTGAAGAAAGTTATTGATTGTTTTATTACATATTCTGTTTTGATAAATGTAACCCATCATTAACGGCGTGGAATAATATGGTGAGTAAAGTTTCTTGATTGCTGCGCAGCGTACACTTCATCCATTGCCTGCTGTTAGCATTAGCTAAGAATAAATATTTCATTAGTGTATACGCTTAGTCCCTTATAGTGCGAGAACAGCGCAAACGTTGTTAAGCAGCTATAACACTGTAAATTTAAAGTGGATTATCAACATTACTTCGACCGCGTAAAAAAAAATGTCTCTATTCCTTATTTAACATGCCTATTGAGCAAATTACAAAATTCGCGCATCTCTCATTTATATATTACAAGCAGCACAGCGCCCAAGCCAGAAAACTCGGGCGAGCGAACTTGAATTTGCGGCATTCCACAGCTGGCTACCGCGGCAGGCTCGGCGTGCCTCTTGTTTTCTACTCTTTCCATCTCCTTTTTGCCTAAGCCCTCCTCTCCCCACCGTTCGGTTTCATAACCGTTTGTTTTGCTCATTCGTTTCCCGACGCTTTTCCTGCAGCGGCGGGGCCGATCAATCGCGCCTCCGCTTTTTTCCCCCACTTTTGCCGGCTTCCTATAAGTTTAATCGGGGCCGCTTTCCTTTGTTTTCTTTCGACTTTTTCGCTCGCCTTCTCGATTAACCCGAGAGAGCGAGAGAGAGAGAGAGAGAGAGAGAGAGAGAGAGAGAGAGAGAGAGGGGGAGAGAGGGCTTCTTGGCATTACTGCCTTTTAGACCTCCCACTCTCGCTGTCGGAGGAATCGAATCGCAATCTTCTTATTGTAGCGTCGGCATTCCAAAGACCGGACTGTAAGGAGAGGAAGAACCGCTGGACGAGGACAGAAAATCCCTGAATAAACCGTATGGAGAGAGAGAGAGAGAGAGAGAGAGAGAGTGAACAATTCGATGGGGTCTGATTTTCTTTCATTTAATTATAGAATCGACAGTTTGGTCTAGAAAAAGCTTCGATTCTGTTCTGTTACTGAATTTTTACGGAACTCTGCAGTAAATCAATCTCAATTAAATTACTTCTATCTGAAGGAAATGCATTTGTTTGGTTGAATTTCAAATTGAACTACGATGCCGCTGCGATCGTGGATTTTGAAACAGGTTTTTGGCTCGGGTTCTAAAACTTTGTATAAAGGATCCAAATAGTTTTTGTAATAGATAGCATCAATTAATTTTTATGCTATACTAAACTTGGGCTCAATTTTTATCTCTTTTAAAGCACATTAATTAAAATTAAAAGGTCACAAATTTAAACTCAAAATGTATATCCTAAATTTTTAGCCTGGAATTAAGATATCTTTTTTGTCAACTGCATCAAAGTTTCATCGGCACTCTTTGTTGTTTCGACTTCCTCGCTTACAGAAACGTCTCGTAAAAAACTTTATCGATTCTGAGTTTATTTATGTAACGTATAAAACTATAAATATTTTCAACTTGTGACAAATTACTAAAATTCTGAATTCGGTCTTTTAAAGAAAACAGGTTTGGCATTTTATATGCTTTGAATTTTTACGAGCAAAAGACATTTTGAAGAGCCCCCAAAAAATTCGATACCAAAATCAAGAAGATTCTTTTACTTTCTACAAAAAATCATTAGAAAAGAAGCAACAACACTTTTTACAAGCCTCGGCATTCCACTGCGCAAAACCTCATTCGAAATTTGAAAAAAAAAAAAAAAAAAAAGAAAAGAAAACCCGCCCGTAAAAATGCAAATTCCCCGCTAATTAAGAGCCTCGCAAAAAGAAGCGGCCGCAGCTCCGCAAGATTTTCGTTGCGCGCCGCGGAGAGGAGCAACCGCGCGGTCTATATCATTTTACTCGCCGCTAAAATGCATACGATTATCCACAATTATCCTCTCGGCGATTCCTTTTCAAACCTACATACGAACGGACTCACTTTCTCGGCTCTCATTCTTCCTCCGCCGCTGGAAAACGGGGAGAGAGCCGCGCGCGCGTTCAACGCGGGAGCAGCAGCGCTGCGGCGTAATTGCCGAGGAAGCTATTAATTTTTTCCGAGGTCCGAGAGAGAGAGCCCTTTTTTTCGTGCACCGATCGATGCGCCCTTGAAGGAGGAACGAAAGAAAATCGCTACGATCGCGCTTCCGGCTCGGCTCCGGAAAAGGACGGCGATTGTGCGCCGAACGGATGCGCAAAAAATAAAGAGCGCCGAGGCGCGGTATACAAGTTTTGGGAAGGGAGTTACGCAAGCGGCAATTCTGGAGGGAGACTCGGTTTGGCTGAAGTGAGGCGAAAGACGTTTTTTTGTCTTCGTAATAGGCTTTATGGGCTTACGCATTCGGGTCGTTGTGGTTGGCATTTAATTGAATTAAGTGCGATTTGGAAGCGTCTTTTGCAAACTTTGCGTAGGAGTAGCATTTTGTCTTGTCTCTAATTCATTTGTAATGAATTTCAACTTTTTCATTTTTGGCGTCTGTTTAATTTGAAAATATGTTACATTATATAATTAGTTGTTAATTAGGAGATACATTGACATTTATCTTAATTAAAGAATTAATGTCTGCGCAGTGTATCTAGTAATTTATTAGCTTTTTTTTTATCTTCAGATACCTGCTGACTTGAATAAAAAAGAAATAAAATCTGTGACTTATTTTTCCGCAAAAAAATAAATTTTATACTTACATTTTTTTTTATTATTCCTCATTAAATATTAATTTTATTTGTAAATTAAAAATATGTTCATATTTCTTAATTAAGACTAAAGATTTCAGAAAATATGAAATTAATTAAATTCATAAATATGAAACAAAAAAAATGCCACTAATTCCGCGAGTAAAATATACATCAGTCAGAAAGTTATTTGTTACCGCGAAATGAAACATGTACAAAGGTTTATCGGCAAGTAAATCAAAGTAGCGCAGTAAAAATGAAAATTGAAAGATCGAACAAAGCTCGCAATCCCATAAAATCCCCCCTCACCCCATCGGATCATCATCGAAATCAGCTTTGGGGCTCCAAAATCATTGCCAGCCGGTGCAATATCCAGTCGCCTCACGTGCATCCATTGTTCATCCTCTCGGCCTTTGTCTTCCCAGCGAATTCGTTCTCTTCCCCGCGCGCGCGCATCTTTCCATATACACCTCGCGCGGGAGAGTAGTATATACCGTTTTCATCGGCGCGGCGATGGTAAATTCATGAGGTGTCCGCGCGCGCGGGTCTCATCCCCCGGTATAATTACGCAGAAGCGGAGACGGCGGCGGCCGGACGGGGGAAGACATAAAATTAGCATTTTTAGAGGAGGCATAACCGGGATGTGTGCGCGCGCGGTTCTCTCTGCAAATATGCACTCGCTCGCCACACCTCGTGACCCTGCTAATACGTCCAGGCGCTCATTATGCATCAAGGATGTAAGCTGCGGCGTCGGGAGTTGCCGGTGGACGACGGTTGGATTTTCATTAAGAAAATGGGTCAGTCGAAGGCGAGCGATATATAACTGGGAATCGAGCTGTTTCTTTATCGGAGGATAATTTCAGCCTTTGCTTCGAGAAGCTCTTTGTTTCTGGATCTCACGCTGAGATTAGTTGAGAAAGGCAGACATTTTTTACTTTTTAGCAAATTTCAGCCAATTATACAAACGATTATACGAGCATTATGTAACTGGATCCTTTCTTGCGCAAATTTTAATGAATTCGTAAATCATCTCACCAAGAGACGTAATTTTCGAGTAGTTTTCGAAGAGGAACCCTTTAATTAATCCAGCCGGGAACTAACTGCAGCTTTTTATTCGAAAGCAAGCCCGAAAAAGAGCAGAACTAAGACGATTACAAGCACGCCCCGAGTGAAATTTCGAAACTTCCCCCGAGAGAGAGAGAGAGTCGTGGAAGTCGCGCGCGGCGCGAGAGAAACTTTTTTGCCGCGCGCGTAAATCCAAAGCTACAATCCGCGAAGAAAGCGACGCAGCTCGCGCAAAAAGTGCCTTCCTCGCGGAAAGTTTTGTGCGAGCGAGAGCGCCGCCGCCCCTTCGTCGCCCGGGCTCGTTTGCTCTCTCTCTCTCGGGTAGGTAGGAAGCGCCTCGCGCTAATTCCAAAAGGGCCCCGCCGCCGCCGCCGCCAGGCGTAATTGCCCGTAAATCCTGCGCGAATTAATTGCACTCGCGCGCCGACGCTCCGTAATGAGATCCCCGCGCGCGGCCCGGCATCGCCGAATTGCGGCATGATTTTCGCCGTGAAGGAGAGCGGTGTCGCAAGGGGGAAAGGGGTGCGCGCGCCGAAAGCGAAAAACTGGAGTAATAATGAGCTCGACGAGCGAGAGAGTGACGTTACGCTGTGGATCTCGTCGTGGGAAGCGACTTTCTGCTGGCTTCGCTCGAATTCGTTGGGGTGACTAGATGTTAATTTTAATTGTTGAAGCTGCGTTTTATTGTTTCACTAATTTAACAATTAACAACTTTGAATTTAAATAGAATGAACGAATAAGATAGATCTTGACGAGAATAAAAAAATAAAATTTTTAAAGATATAATGTCAATACGAATTCTATAAAAATTGATGCAACAGCCCGCCAAAGTCCATAATTAAACAAAGACGATCGGCGGTCGGGCGTAAATTCTCACGCAGTCAATAATTCACGTTTCTAAAATTCCAATCAATCCGGCCGCCGGGGCATAAAAAATTAATGAAGCGCCAAGAGCCGGTCCCGCATAAGTCGCCGATTTAGCCGAGATATCCCTCGGGAACAGAGAGAGGCATAAGCACACAGAGAGAGAAAGAGATGCGTATCTATCGACGCGGAAATTCCGGGTCCGCGCGCAGGAGAGACAAAGACGCTCTCGGCCGAAATCTAATTAGGATTCAGTCGCGGGCTGGTGAGGTAACGCGAAGAATTCCGAGGCAAAAAGAGAGAGACGCGCGCGCTCCTTTTTCAGGGATGCACGGGGTTCTTCGCTTTGCTTCCTCGCGTGCTGCGGGAGAGCTGCGCCTTTCTTCTGTCGGCGGGAGTTAGCTGGATTTCGATGTAATAAGAATAGAGAGATCTGGATTGGGGATAGCGGAGTAGTTCGACGCTGTCTTGCCGAAGGGAGTATTTAATTTCAGGATTTTTTCTGAACCCTTTGGAGATCGATGCTGGGCCAAAGCTCTTTCCAGCCAAGAAAAATACCAATTTTATTGAAAAATTTTTGCCGAGTTTTATAGATTCGTATATTATTTTAACAAAACATGTTTACTACGCACTTTAAAGCGGAACTCAATACGCTCGCATGAACTTTGCTTCAAAACAGGAAGCCAATTTCAAAACAAACTCCGAGAATTCAATATCTCATTTAGTACTTAACAAGAGCACATTGCGCATTAGAAAAAAACCTCGCAACAATCCTTTCATCGACTCGCTTCTCATTCGGGCCCGAAACAAAGGCCGGCCGGTTCTTTCTGCTCTTTTAAAAAAACGCGTCGGCGTCGGTGTCACTCCCTTCCCCCCTCCGCCCCGCGCGGGCTTTGTTGGCGATTCACGCAGGCGGGCTAAGTGGATCTACCTGGGAATCGTCGGCCCGGACAAAAGCGCTGCGCATGAAAACCTCTTTTGCGCGCTATTGCGCGAAGATCTAGGAAAGCGCCTTCTTTATTTTCGTTGTTCTCTCTCACTCTCTCCTTGTTTTTCTTACCCGCTCGCCGCTTTCTTTTTAGCTGCTCGTTTCTTTATTCAAAGAGCATTACCGCTAATTCGTTCGGGGCGATCCTTTCACGCCGGGGAGGTTTTTTTTTTTTTTTCTTGTACCCGTCCATTGTGCGTACGTGCAGGTGTAGAATGAATGCGAGTTATAGTGCACTCTAAGGGTTAAGCGTTTCACCTTTTAAATTATTGCATTTTTATGACTCCTCCGGCAGCGACGCGTACGTGAGAAACACTCTGTTTGCGCAACGTAACTTCGTTATCGGAGTCGAAACAAAATCGCAAAAGTTGTTTGGTTAGTTGACTGTTCTCGGTGCGCAAACAATCCCGAACAAATTCGCTCGAACGTTTCGTTTAGCGCCGATGAGAAGAAAAAAAAAACACGACAGTGCGAGAGAATTTTTCGTTCCCCCCAGCGAGGGTTCCTGCCGAAATACAACAAAATTCAATAATCAAAATAGCGCCCGAACGCAGTAACAGCATCCAACGTAAATAATCCAAGCATCCGGGCCTCTCCCGCGAAAAAGCAATCCGGAAAAGGGTGAGGGGAGGGGGGGGGGAAGCCGAAAGAGAGGTCATTCGCTCCGGGCACGAAATGGCACTTGGCAAGTGGAATCCTGCCAATCGTAGTCAGACCCGACTCATCTCGACTGGCCATCTTTCTCGAGCCTCCTCTCTTTTTCAGCGATATCAAACGAGCCGCGCGCTGCCACTGCTGGGCTCGAGACTATTCGCGATCGCCGAACGTCTCCCGTTTTCTTGGCACGGATCGCGGCTGCTAACGCTGCACCTCGAGCTGTATATTGTCTACAGTGTGCGAACTGAATCTCCGGGAGAATAACATATCTGGTCCTCGCTCGATGAGTTTTAAGCGCGCGAATATCGTTTTATTTCGAAGCACGTATTCTGGCGTATAGCGTTTTTTATTGTTTTAAATACCGTCTCACTAATTGTAATACAATAAAAAGGATTTTAAACAAATGTTCTTAAAAAAAATTAGGATTCTGAACAAATGTTCGCTTCTGTGTAGGCGATTCAATTTTTTACAACTCATCATCATCGCACATTTAATTATGAAACTAATTTTTAAATATTTGAAAACCATGAATTGCATAATGCTTAATCAAAAAAAGTCATTATCCCGACATTGTAGTTTAAAAAAAATAAATTGTTAATTTTCCCAGAAAAGAATGCCCTGCAGACTCTTCCGTTTATTAAACGACTGTTTTCTCAGTCCAATGTACTTAGGAACGTAAGAGCGTAGGAGCACAAAGTGTTCCAGTGGGCGCACGTGTCCGCCGAGATCCGAACATAAATTTTAGACAGCTACGAGGCAGAACGAGGCGGGAGGAGAGAAAAGCGGTGAATTGTTCGGGTCAGGGGAGGAAAAGAGGAAGCGTCGCGACGCCAGACAATGCTTGGAAAATGCAGGCTTGGATAAGATACACTCCGATACAAGACAAGTAACGTGACCATTTCCCCCTGTTTTGTCAAAAGAAGCAAGAAAAAGCCTAATTTTAAGTTCGACAAGAGAAACGGTATTGCCGACAGAGTCGTTGGAAAGCTAAAACAGTCTAAATGCCGCGAAGCTCAAACAAGCAGTTTGAGCGGGAGGCCGGCGAAGCTTCATTTTCGACAGCAAAATAGCGCTCGGCAAACGAGGCGAGCGCTCGACTAAAGCCCGGAGTCGACGATACTGTTATTTCTCGCGCCGGGAAGAAAACCTCAAGTGACGTGTAAAATAGAAATTGCCTCGCTTCCGCGTGACGCGGAGCCACCCGGGGAGAAGGAAAGCCGTATAGAGATTTTTGCAGTGGTACATTGACCGAAGCAATTCTGACAGTCGAGCGCGACTCCGAGGCTGGGGAGAACTGTGCCAAACTGCCGCCGACGCCAGCCGACTGCCGCTTTGCAGTTTGCGCGCGAAACGAGCCCGGTATGATTAGGCGGAAAGAAACGGTTAACTTGCACTTTTATTTCTTTTAACGTTCCCCCGGCTGTTCTTCCTTTGGCGAATCGGTAAAGATAGTCATTTAAAATTCATTAAAGTTTTCTATCGCCGAGTAGAAACGTTTGTTTTACTCAATAAAGACGTTAAATAAGGGCTTATTCACTAAATGAATACACTGAAAAAAAGGTTCCTCTCCTTACGAGAAAAATCCTCTCAATATTTACGCTAGCGGAATTTCTATTTATAAG
>JAWWEO010019697.1:0-12886 GCA_035582975.1 Ormyrus labotus | reverse complement strand
GTTTCATTTAAGTTAGAAAACTGGCTATGAAAAATAGATATTTTCTCGGTATGTTTTTTTAAAATACCGAATAAATAAGTATTAAATTTTTTTCATTTCTACCAGGGTAATGCTGGTAATGAAACAGCCGTTTCGTCCAAAGCGAACATTTTATATCGGTTTTAAACCTGTAGAAGTGCTGGTAAAACATCTGCAAATAGTCATATTTAACTTCCCTTTGAAAATTTTAAAATTCCGGACCGAGATTTTGAAAGGTAAATTCTTTTTTCGTCGGAAATGATGTTTCCGGATTTTTTTTTTACAGATATTTTATCGCCTTTCTAGGCTTAAAACCTATCGACTATAAAATGTCTGCTTGGGACGAAATGGGTTAATGGGAGCAGCAGCATATGACAAAGACAAAAAAAGGTATTACCGCTAAAAGAATTTTATTGATTGCACTTTTTAGCCTTTTAACCATTAATATTATCGATGGCATATTTATAATTAGACAAATTACTAGCGGCAAAAAAGATCATCAGCAATAAAATGTTACTGGCATATTATCAAATAGTTTTAACTAGAATGGTAAAAAATGAGTTCAAACCCGAGGAAAAAAATTAGCTACGTTTGCTAATTTAGGATAATAGTGATATCGACAAGCTTAAATTTAAAATTATATGGTTCTAAAGATTCATGGACACAACACTGACAAGAAGAAACGATTTCTAAAGTATTAATTATTATTAAATCGACGCTCGTGCTTTTTGCAGCGAGTTTATGGATGGTCGTTACACCTTCTTGTTGCTTTATGCAACTGCTCTTTAATGCACATTTTCCAACTTCTCAGTAAGAGATATCAATAAATTATATCAGACTATTCATATACCAGTATTAATAACAGTTTTAAAAGATTCTTTAATGATTGAATCAGTTATTGCTTTCAAATAATGCTCGGAATGTTAAAATATATTAAAGAAAATTAATATAATAAATTAAGATGCATTTAATTACAATATTTCATAAAAAGTTTCTAAAAAAGATTAAAAATCCTAGAATTCCTAATTGAATTACTGAATCTGGTACAGAATGTAGAAATAATTGTTCATACTAATTATTTGTTATTTTAAAAAATGATTAACAACATAATATAATCAAAGAACTTTTTTCTGATTACACTATTAATAAAATGCATACGTGCATGATTTAAAATAGGTAACATTTCATTAAAAAATTGGTAACAATTCATTTTGTACTATTCTAACAATTTACATATAACAAAAATGCTGAAAACAAAATAA
The DNA here is from genome assembly GCA_035582975.1 of Ormyrus labotus. Classification (NCBI taxonomy): domain Eukaryota; kingdom Metazoa; phylum Arthropoda; class Insecta; order Hymenoptera; family Ormyridae; genus Ormyrus; species Ormyrus labotus. The sequence continues at coordinate 11,606 of JAWWEO010019697.1, read as the reverse complement.
AAATAAGATATTAGTGCAAAAATCGAAATACTTTTCAGTGATTTTTATTTATTTTTGTTTGTCAATAAGACTCACGATTATTTTGATGTTGCATAAATATCTAATTTACAACTATTATAGCAATAATTTATATTACGTTTATTAGGTTTCTACTCATTAATTTAGAATTTTCAATGAACTTTTTGTTACTGTTTAATTGATTATTTTATGTTCATCATAATAACATATAATTACATGCAAGATCAGTACATATATGTAGACGTAGTCAAATAAATATGTTTCAGTATCAATTAAAAATGATAAAAATGTATTAAATCTCTTTTAAAAAATAGTTTGAAGAAAAATTTTAAGCGATCCAGTTCACTTTACTAACCAAATTATAGGGCAATTTAAACTAAGATTATCTCAATCCTACGCATCAATCTCTTTAATTCAAACTTCCTTCGAAACAGCGGTAAACAAACCGTTTTTCTCTCGATCTCGAACTTCTCAATCAGTAGATAGATACATAACCACACGAGAATTCCCTAGAAAACGATGAAAACCTCTCGCTAAAACTACGGCGTTTCGCTCTCGCGAGTAGTGTGTCAATGACTTTTTGCGCTCTCTGTCTCTCTCTCTCTCTTTCTCTCTCTGCCCCACTACCGCGACCACGAAGAGTGAGACGAACTGCGGACGCCGAGCGAGAAGGAAAGGACGACGCCGAGCGCAGCACGCGGCTGACTCACGAAACTCCACGACTCTCTTTCTCTCTCTCTCCCTCGCTCGCTCTCAGGCTCGCTCCGCGTACAGCTGGGGAAAAGAGAGAAAGAGAGAGAAAGAAAGCGCGCAACCGCCGACGCTCACTCGGAGCGAGGCTCTAGCAGGCAGTCTCTTTCCTCCAGACTTCTAACGACTTGTGCGTGTATAGTGAGTGTGTGTACTTGGCCTCAGTTTTAGGCGCGTGCGCGTGTGCGTGGCCGTGTGTATTTTCGGCACTGCAGGCCATTTCGCGATTTTTTCCCAGTGTGCATCGGCACTGCACGTGTGCATCCGTACGTGCGCGTCCGCTCGCTGCGCCGCCGGAGAGAAAAAGACGGAGACGTGTGCGTTAGGCCGTGTTCAGCGGCAAGTTAAAGCGGATGGACTCGTCATTTATACAGTCGTGTGCAGCCGAGGCGTCGTTCTAACTTAGTTACCAAGTTGGAAAAAAATAAAAGCAAGCACCGACAACCTGGAAGCAGGGGAGAGTGTGGAACAGGGATATCCGAGGGAGCTTGGCTGCTATACTGCTGCTGCTTCTCTCAGGAGAGGATAGGTAGAGGAGAGCGGCTGTACGAGTGAACGAGAGAGAAAAGGAGAGAAAGAGCATCCGACCCAATGGTGATCCGCTTGCCGGAGCTGCTTTTGTTCGCCGAGGACATTTGGAGGAAGGCGCTCGCCAGACTCGGTCCGGCTAACAAGCAGCTACAACAGCAGCAGCAGCAGCAGCCGCCAACGGCCAAGTCCAAGTAAGAACGACGATCCTTAGATTCTTTCATTTTTAAGCACACGTTCTTACATTGTTTATTTCGGAGAAAGTTCCTCGCCGCTCATTATTTATTCAGTGTTGCACGGGAAACATTGTGGCGCACAGTGCTTTTGTTTAAGGATAATAGTGGACTATCCTTTAAGCTGATACTGTATTCCGTTGCGGGTAAGGCTTACGTGTCTCCTAGAATTCCTCGAGAGAATTATTGTCGCGTTATGTAGATTATGCAAGGACTCGAAAGATCGATAGCATTTTATTATTTGAATAAAGATTTAGTTGCGAAAGACGGTATTATGCGAAGAATGCGAACGAGTTTTAATGCACGCAGAAATAAGTCAATCGCGTGTGACAAATAAACTTGGGTCGATTGTTCAAAAATATTTTAAAACGATGACAATATTTCTCGTGGATCTTTCAAGTTTCTTATCGTAAATTAACATTTTTCGAAGCAGTAAATTAGTAATACGTTTGTTCATATCATTATATATTTCTGAATTCAATTTGGACAATTAGTATTTAAAAATTTAGCGCAAGTTTTAATATTTATACTAGATAATTTCCGACCGGAATCAAAAGAGACAAGACTTGGTCTACATATTTTGTAAGCGACCGCGAATTCAAAACCTGCGGAAGTAAAATATTGATCGGTTCCGTTTTGATTTCCTTACGGTTACGTAGGTAGAGATTTGCTAAAATTTAGGAAAAGTATTTTAAAGTAGTAGACATGCTAAAATTGATGAAGCTTAAATTAGCAACATTACAGTAAGGAATCGATTTAAATCAATTAATAATTTTGCGTAGGCGTTGCTACATCAATTCTCTATTGTTTAAACCGTTCATCTAGCACTGCTTGCGAAATAATTGTTACTATTGTCTTTTAAAATCAATATAAATAAGCTACCTGTATTAAACCTGGGTAAAATTTATTGTAATTGATCCTTTTATATTTTATTTTTTGTTTGAAATCTAAATAAATATTGAAATTTTTTATTATTAAATGAAAAAAATAGTTTTAATAATTTATGTAAATTCAATAAATTATTATTCAATATTTTTCGAGTACTCGTAATTTAAGGAATTTAGAGAAATTAAATTATTTTATTACATTAAATTGAGTTAAGAAAACGATTGCAAATAACAAATTATTTAATTATTTAAAAAATAAACAATAAACTTCGAATGTAGAATGTTAAATTCTATTTACTTGACTTTTTTTCGAAAAAATTTAGATATATGCTACCTATTACCTTGTATATTTTTTTTTTACTTTTTTAAATATTAAATTCTTAAAAAGGTACAGATTCATATTATGACACTTTTATTGTTTTTAAATATTTAAGTTTGATAATGAGCAAAACCTTTTAAAATAATGTAGGTTATTTGAGAAAAAAAATGCTTTCATTATAATAATCATATACTACTTTAAAATTGAAAGAAAAGTCAAAATCTGTAGAAAAAAGGAATTTTACATTCCATTTTTACGACTTCAAAATTAGTATTAAAAAATATGTAAAATTTATTTTCTTTGCAATAGGGATGAATTATCGTTTTAGTGAAAATTTTATATGGTTAAAGTTCTTTAATTCTTTTTAAAATTAGTTGTTATATACCGAGCGCAAAAAGGCACTTTACGCACGATATATCGACAAATATCGTACGATTCCTGTGCTAAAATTAATTATCCACTCATGTGAAAATTAAATCATGTTTTTTGCAGTGGTAACGAATTATCTTTCACTTGGACTCTGTGTATCCTATGGAAACTGTTCTTTCAGGGAAAAATTGTCTTGTACTTTGAAGTACCCTAAAATTTGTTTATTACCAAAATTAATATTGCGAATAATTTACTCCGAACTTATATTTTTATCGAAATAAATTAATTAATTTGAATTTTACAATATTAAAATGTTTAAAAAGCTTTCTTAATTAAGCTTTTATTTGAATTTTGGAAACAAAGTCCTTTTGCAAAATTTTATGTTGTAATTTTTATTTATTTGAAATTTAAATATTAAAAATCCCTTTTTTTAAAACGACAGAATGCACTGTAAATCAATTTATATAAAATAAAAGAGACAACGCGAGCACACCATCATAAAGCCACGTGCAGCGTTCAACACCTTGGGGAGGGTCAAGTTTCATCAGGCGATTCTGAAAACTCTGCCCTGCACACGTGTAATAAGCGAGAGAGAGAGAGAGAGAGAGAGAGAGAGAGAGAGAGAGAGACCCAGTCGCTCTATGTGCACCAAGGCTCCGAAAGCGTGCGCCGATCGATTATATTGAAAGAAACATGAAATAGTACGTTTTAACAGCCATAGAGTAAACGACTACATTTTATTTCACTGCGGAGGCGTTCGAATGAATATTGAATGTAGGCACGAAAGCGACAGCACTTTACCGCGGAATATTTGTTCGCTATGTGCGTATGTCTTTTACACGTCATTAGGAATCGCTTTTATTTTTTGCGTATGCCTATTTTATCGCAACTGGTTTTAGACGCGATTTCCCTTTTAATGAATTAAATATTATATTTGATCGATAGAAGGGGACATTCGAGTTTTAATAAAACCAGTCAATTCCAACGCGCTTCGCGCGTACTATTTTCTTTTTTTGAGGTTATACGTGCAATTTTTCAGTATAACTTTACTTCACTTGATTTAAACATATGATACTAATTTTAAAAATACTAATTTAAAAACTAAACTATTAATCCTTTTATTTTAAGTATTTCAATTTAATTTCAAATATTTATGAAAATTCAGATTTAGCGGATGTAACAAATTCTGGCACCTATTCCCTACCAACCAATCAAAATCAATCTTTAAATGCTTACGGTCATCACTTTTTTAAGAGAAGATCTGGAAAATAATAAATGAATCGATTTTGCTCTGCTTTGTTACAGTGAAACATAGGTTTTCAACTTTAATTTAAATCCGCCAAAATTAACGTACTTTTTCATCTGATAACTTTCTCGAGGTTAAAATTATGTGCACCGGTGTGAACGTGGCAGGTGCATCAACAGACAAAAAATTCTTTCAAGTGAGTCAGCCGTCTGACCTTTTTCGGAAGAGGCTCTAAAAATTTCTTCACGTTAACGAAACCTGCTTTGAGACTAAACTAGATTTATCATTTAAAACTTCTGAATGAAATCCATTTTCAGAATTTTTATTTTACTATAATCACTTATTTATGTTTGTTTTAAAATAAAAGATGTTATATACACACGAACTTGCGTAATAATAAAGAATTTTTTAGTACTTCATCTTAATCCCTTTCATCAACGTCGTGGCAAAAACTTCAGTAAGAAAAGTAAAATTCATTGTTTTTTATGAAAGGTTTCATTCTACTCCCATCAAAAAAGTATAACATCAATCATCGGATTCCCAAAAATTTACCCGAAGCACGCCAAACCGTGTACATCTTCCATCCGACGCTGAAAAGAGTCGGAGAACGAAAAGAAACTCGAAAAAAGCGCTTCGCGTCGAGAGCTAAGTACATTCGAATAGCGCGTTATCATGAACTAACGCGCGTGAAAAGCCCGAAAATTGAAAAATCTTCCGCCGAGTCATCGACTGCTCCACTTTCACGGTCCTTCTCTGAAGTCGCCTCGTCGAGTGAAAAAAAAAAACACAGAGTGCCACAAAGCGGCCTAATCCGGCACGAAATTGCCACCGGCGGCTTCGGCAGAGCCTATTCGAAATTTCAAGGATATAGCTACCCAAACAGAAACGAACAATCGTTCTAAGAGATGCGGGGACGCGTATGCCTCTGGCCGTCCACACGAAACTTTGTGAAAAAGTTCTCCCAGGTAGACAGTGTGGATGACTCACTCGGACACACAGCTTTCAATATATACGAGGAGGATCAATTCCGTAAGCTTCGGGCTTTTGGCGGAGCGAAAAACGCTTTTTCCTGTTTCTAGGAAATGAATGTTTGTTTTAATTTCATCTGAAATATTTAATACCAGATATTTCTACATATTTTACATCTTTATTTTCTTATCCTTTTAATTTACATGTTATATTGTTAGCTATCTTCACATTTGGCCAGGCTGCGCCTGTGGAGTGGGTAAATAAATAAACAAAACCAGTGGCATGAATCCTATAATCCGCTCGGAAGTTGGCTCGATGTATTGGAATATTGGAATTCGATGTTTATGATATTGCCTCGGCTTACGTCGGCCTCACATGGCGGGATTTGAAAACGCACGAGCTTATCATAAAAAGTTGCACAGGCAGCGGTCACCTATTGCAAGCCCTCTGACCGCGCCTTGCACTGCTTACATTGACGATCAAACAAGATGCGCTGTACCATCTTGTCAACCTGTTAACAACGATAGTTATTACTAATCGGTAATTCTTTATTTGGCAATTGATTTAAATTGAATTATTGAATATAATGCCTTCATAACATCTGGTAAAGTATGTAACGTACATATTGAATCTTTTTGTACGAAATATATATCTGAATGGGCGATTTAAAAGTTGAGCAGTCTAAATTTCAATCATTAAAGATAATTACAGTCTTTTTATTCATTACAACAAGTTATTAAACTCAATTCAGAAATAAGTTAAAGAATTGTGCGCATTAAGAAGATATTAATATTTAATGTTAATATTTAATAAATATTATAATGATGCTGTTAAAATCATTTTGTTATATTTTTCTCTTATACTTTCGAATAATTATCTATTAAAATTGAAACGACCATTCTATTTAATAAGTACACATTCTTTTAAAGCAAAGTCCGTAGAAACAAAAAAGAATTTCCGCGCTCAAAACTCCTTTCAAAGGAATTCCAAAGCATCCGAAACGGTCTTCTGGAACAATAAATGAGAAATCAGCGTGAGTAAGGGATGCGCGGCAGAGATATAAAGCGCGTACGTGTTTTCTCGCAATCAGAGAATAGTGGGCGCAGCGGTCGGTCCTCGCCACGGTCGTTGGCTAGGTTATGCCCGGGAGAGCGAATGACTCATTCGCTCGAGGACGCGCAGGACCCTTTTTCTTTCTCTCTCTCTCTTCCTCGGACGCGTCCTGCATCGATGGACGTGCCGCGCGCGCCGCCGATGCCTGTTGCGCTGCGCGCCGAGCCGAACGAAGCGTGAGTTCGTGAATCGTGCGGGCAATGCGAATGTCTTTCTCTCTTCTCCGCGATATAATGCGTAAATTGCACTTCGACGAATCCTTTGTTCCTGGACTCTACTGAGCGCCAGTATCCGCTTTGCGCGCACATACCTTTGGCTTTGGCGCTCTAAAATGCTCGGCGAACAAAGCCTTCCATGGATGTGCGAAATATCGCACTAATTCCCATGCTATTCGTTACGTTCGAATTTTAGAGATGCACGTCAGAAAAAAACGGAGAAAAAGGTTTCTGAGAATGGATTTTAAGGAATACAGATTTCACTGGTTTTTTTTTAGAGAGATCGAAAAATTCTTCGAAAATTTAACACTGGTTAAAATAAATAATTTATTTAGGATATAATACAAAATCCTAATAAAAGCGATTTATATTATATTTATAAAATATATAAACATGTATAATATATAAAATATATAAAATAATAATAACAAACTTTAAATTTAAATGTAATGAAATTACTATATTATAACTTACACACAATTTTTTTTGCTTTAAATATTTCTAAATAACGTAAGAAATCCATTAAGCTTGTCATCGATAATAGCTACAGAACTGAATGCAAAGCATCTCGTACAAAGACGGTATGAAAAGAAAAAAATGGAAAGAGAAGCAGCAGCAAAAAGAGAGCCGAGGATAAGCCGCAAAGTCCCATCTGCCAGGGACGAGGATGGTTTCCAGGTGACCGCGGAAATTGGGCGTTCGCGATTCTCCCGACTCTCTTTTGGACACCGAAGCTATTTTGCCGGTACTCCTTGTGCCTCTTTTTCTGCTCTTGATCTTACCGTGTTTTTCAACTTTCCATCCTTTGAGGACAAGAAGCCGTGGGTTGCGGTGTCGCGTTTCAAAAACAGAAGCCACTGCGTGGCTACGTTCTTTCGTACCGAGAATTCTCGACTCTGTATCCTTTGTGTGAAATAACAAGTCGAATGCACGCGGGAAAAGACAGAATACACTGAAATTGAAGGAAATAATTTGATCCAGTTTTTATGGGATTCGGAGTTTGGTAAAAGAATGAGATCGAAAGTTCACTGGGAGAAATTCTTCGTATACATTATCTATTTCTTTAATTTTTCTATTTAATGTTATTTTGGACTTTCTAACTGAATAAAATTTGATTAATTATCTTTGTATAAGATAAATATGATAATTACATATACCGGGTGCCCAAGACCACCCGTCCACCCCTTATAAAATCTATAACGAAATACAAATTTCAAAGTTTCCTAACAGCAAGCGGCCCGATCAAGTAGTGATATTTTTAACAATCAATTCCGACCGAAAGTAGTCTATTCGGACCGAAAATCATTTTTTTTAAATAGAACGGTATTGTTTTTATTGCGGAATCCGATTCTACATTGAAAAATATGAAAGTTTTGTTAAGAACTTTTTTTCTAAAATGCGTTTTTTTATCCGAAAATGACCTTTGAAGTTGATTTTGATTTTGAGTTGAGTTGGTGCAGTTAGAGTCGGCACGCGAATGAGTGGGGAATCCACCTCGATCCCCGGATCTGACAGTTCTAGATTATTATTTTTGGAGAAGAATCAAAAACTTAGTTTATCGTTAGCGTACCACTACAAGGGTTGACATGATTCGGAGAGTCAGAGAAGCAATCCGTTCGCTTGAACCAGCAGAAATTAGAAGAGCTGCCGATAATTTCGAAGCCAGAATATAGGCATGCATTTTGAGCACTTAAAATAAAAGAGAAGTTTATTTAGGTCATTTATAGTTTAGAAGTTTATTATGTTAATTCAAATGAAATTTTATTAAAATATCTTGATTTGTTCTTGTTTTTGTAAAGAAATTTGTTATTTTGTTCGATTAAAGATCGCATTATTTTATACTCTATTTTTTTTTTTTTTAAATTTTTTATTTTACTTAGGAACATTTTTTTCTGAAAATTCGAATTCAGAAGTCAAAAGTTCTCTGCTTTTACAGGAAACGACACGATATCAACTTCAAAGTTCATTTTCGGATAAAAAAACGCATTTTAGAAAAAAAAAGTTTTTACGAAAACTTTCATATTTTTCGGTGTAGAATCGGATTCCGTAATAAAGACAATACCGCACTATTTGAAAAAAATTATTTCTGGTCCGAATAGACTACTTTCGGTCGGAATTGATTCTTAAAAATATCAGTATTCGATCGGGCATGGACCGTTTGCTATATGTAGATAAATTCAAGTAGTAATATCTTTTCGATTATAATTTCATGAATTCTTAATAATTCAATAATATAGCATTTTTTACCTTAATGTACACCTCGTTCTAAATTTTGAGTTTGGAAATTCGGAATTTATTCAAATACATTTTATCATGAAGATTAAATAAAAAATAAAATTCAATGGCAATATTTTTAATTTTACCGCGTTAATTCAATAACCAATCACATTGACTCTTTGCTTCTTCCGGTCATCACTTTTTTAAGAAAGAAAAACTGATACTTAAAAAGTAAAAAATGAAAAATAAATAAAATTACAAAATTATCAATGAACTTAAACTAAGATGAGTCACAAGTATGAAAAGTCATGTTATTACTGTAAGAGAATGATTCAACAAGTATTTTACTAATTTTCTTCTTAGAATAGAATCTAATTTTCCTATTACATTCAACTGCTTTTATGATACTAGCAAAATCTGACGCGCTTTGCGCATACTATTTTCTTTTTACGTATCATAAGATAGTCTGTTAATTTTAAAAATAATAATTTTAAAAATAAACTATTAATCTTTTTATTTTAAGTATTTCAATTTAATTTTAATTATTTAGTTTCAAATATTTATGAAAATTTAAATCCAGAGAATGTAGAAGATTCTCCCGCCTATTCCTTACCGACCAATCCAAATCAATCTTTAAATACTTCACAACACCTGGCCGTCACTTTTTTAAGAGAGAATACGAAGTTATTTCAACCAAGAACAAATCTTAAATTAAAAAGAAATATTTGAAATTTTATTTTAATTGTTGCAAGCATGATTTATATTACGACACAAATTTCTAATAAATATTATATAAATGAGAGAAAAGAATACTTACACATTACTATAGAAAAAAATATCGTCCATCAATTTTTATTTATCTGATCTATAGCACTGAACCTAAATGGTTATTTCGCAGAAATGTAATTATTGAAATCGATTCAGAGTCTAAATACTTTAGCGAGATTCACCCCGATCAATTCCCATCTTACAATTAATATAAATTTGAAATATCTTGGAGCATGTCAAATAATTATTAGGCTTTTTTAACAAATTAATCGTATTAAACGATATTTGAAAATATTTAAAAAAATGGTGAGTCTAAAACTTTGATTTGGAAGTACTCTTTCATTTCACAAAATTGCACATTCGATTTTATTTAACATAGATTCATGGAAAAGGTCAAGTGCTCATTTAATTAATGTTACCGTAGAGAGGTCACATAAATGACGCTTCATATAAAAAAAAAAGTAGAATACCGCTTTCAAACGCACGAAATAATACAATGAAATTGAATAATTTTAATTAAGCGAAGACACGGAAACCTTTTTTAATTAAATAACAACCTTAATTTTATGAGCATATGAAATAGATTTACCAAAAGTTTTCTGTTTTTGAAGAAAACGAAAGGCCAAGTACGGAGTAACAGAAGCAATAGATATATATTTGTGATAGTTCGTGATCTGTCCGTTACTCATCTTCAGTACTTCATTTCTATCATACTTTTTTTTATCGATTTTATGCTCTGTTCTTACTGCAAAGAAGAGAAATAAAGAATAATGAGGAAAGGGGTAGCTTAATTACGGAAAAAGTTCGATATTACTCAAATAATTTACGGCTACTTGGCCTTCGTCATATTTCAATAACACATTGTGTTTTAATAAATTTTAAAAATTTATTAAATTATTTCATTACAATGAGGTTTATGAAGTTAGAAAAGTGTTATACACTTGTCAATTGTTAACATAAAAATAGTTTTTATCTCCTTTTTAACTAATTATCTGTAAATTATTTCTTAAATATATAGCACAAATAAAAGTGTTATTTTTGTGTTAACATAAAATGTCAAAACATTGTTTTAAACTGTTCTGTTTTTAACAGGAAATACAGTTTGAAAAAAAAAAAATTTTTTATCTTCAGAAAAACTACATAATATTCCCTCGGATTTATTTTGCAGAATGGCATCGGTGGAGACTCCAGCACCGACATTGCCGTCGGCACCTCCTCCCGAGGCCGCGGCAACGACGACCACAACGACGACGACAACGACAATGGCGCCTTCGATGCCTCCGCACTCGACGGTCACAAAAAAGCGCTGCTGGCGAAGTAGAACCGTCCACTTTACTGTCTTTCTTGCCGTCTTCTCCACAATACTCAGTCTTCTTTGGGTTTACACTCTGACAGCTGAACTTAGGTACGTAAATACATCCGAATGGCATTGTTTCTGATTTTATTTTTACCGATGATTCTACACGTGATTTACTCTATTCTTTCTCTCTTTGTTGAACGTCAGCTTTTTCTTTGTGTACTTGAATATGTCTTTTGTTTCTTTTTTGTACGTTTAACTGATGCTTTTCGCAAATATTTTTTGGATAAAGGAGTAGTTCTCATTTATTACTAAAACTACGAAAATTAGATTAGGTTAAATTTAAAATTTAAACGATTTAAATTTGAAGAGTAAATATATTATAATTGTTCAAATATTATTGTAGTGCATAAAAATTACAAACTTAAGATGTATTTTTACATATGCCAGTGTCAGTTTCACTGACATCTAGGTAGATACAAACTTCTTTCCACCGAAAACTTTTTAGTTTTACTTTTGCAAAAGTTTTATCTTACTTAGTCCAAATTATCAATACTTTTACATCTATAACTTTATGCATACTGAAAAAAAAACAAGTATATTAAGGGGGTTATATACTGATTTTTCCCTCCTATAAAAAGCCCTGAAAAAAAAAATCTGTATGATTATGGTTTCTT
>JAWWEO010019696.1:0-12911 GCA_035582975.1 Ormyrus labotus | reverse complement strand
TTATTTTACATTAAATATTTAATCATAAAATCGGTAACATTAATTGTAACATTAAATGTAATACTTTCTCTGTTTAAAGGAAAAAAACAATATCTCCGAAAGAATATAATAGAAGTAAATAGTGGTACGGGTGCCGCGTCGTCTGCTCAAACTCGCCTTCGCGGCACTATCGTGCCACTTGATAACCTGTAATTCGAAAATTCGCGCCTGAATCGAGAAACGCGGAACAAAATCAATTTCGTTTACTCGGTACAATCTGAAGTTTGCTGCTCGGAGCGGAGCTACCGATAGTGCGGTCTGAAGTTTGCAGCTTGGAGCGGAGCTACCGATGGTGCGGTCTGAAGTTTGCAGCTTGGAGCAATTTGCACAATCGCAACGCAACCCTGATTTTATAGTCTAACCTATATCAGACTATCTGCTAACTGGAACCTACTGAGTGTAAGGTCTTGAACTAAGCTGCAGGTGGCAATCGGATCGATCGATACACGGGTCAATACGACTATCTCTCTCACACTTGCGGACATCAGAATATTTTCAAAATCAATATACAAATTGAGATTTAAATAATTTTTATTTCAATTTACAAATTGAATTTAAATAATTTTTATTTCAATTTACAATTTGAATTTAAATAATTTTTATTTCAATTTACAAATTGAATTTAAATAATATTTATATTTATTAATCATAATTAATATCATAATAAATAATTATTATTATTAATCTTAATTATTAATCATAATTATTTATTCTTATTATTAATCTTAATTATTAATCATAATTATTTATTCTTATTATTAATCTTAATTATTAATCATAATTATTTATTCTTATTATTAATCTTAATTATTAATCATAATTATTTATTATTATTATTAATCATAATTCTTGCAAAAGTAATTATTTTTATTAATAATTTAAATTGTAAATAATTATACCAAAAAACTTTTTCCAAATTTTTGTCTATAACTTTGGAACCGTGGCGAATTTTAAAATACCCAATTTGCGGTAAAATATTGTTAAGAATATTTGCTATGAAAATATGAAATGAAAAAAAATTAATTTTTTTGAAAATTTAAAGGTGTACAGCCCCCTTAAGAATTAAAAATCAAAAATGACATATTAAACAAAATACAAGGAACAAATATATCTTATTACTGTATTGACGCAGTTATACATGATGATGACATAAACATTTGTAATAATAAAATACCTATCGAATTTGTAAACTCCTTAACTTCAAATGGCCATCCTTCTCATACATTAATATTAAAAAAAGGAGCAATATTAGTATTATTAAGAAATTTAATTTTAAAAGATGGCTTATGTAATGGAACGAGAATAATTATGAGAGATTTAAAAGAGTTCGTTATTAAAGCTGAAATAATTACAGGAAAACGTTCAGGAGAAAAAGCTTTTTTACCATCATGTATAGAATTAACCCCATCTAAAGAAGAAATTCCTTTTTCTATGTTACAGAGACAATTTCCTATCAGATTAGGTTTTGCTATGACAATTAATAAATCACAAGGACAATTATTTAGAAATGTAAGAATATATTTACTAACACCAGTTTTTAGTCATTGGCAATTATACGTAGTCTTATCAAGAGTAACTGAAAAAGAAATTTTAAAATTTACTTAGAAAATGATTCAAAAATAAAAAACGACATCGATCCATCAGATCTACATATTAATTAGAGATCATTTTAATTAAAATATTATTAAATTTCAACAAAAATTTTTACTCTCTAATTTTTATTTACTTTCTATTCCCTTCCGGTTCACTTCCGGTTCACTTTCTATTCAGTTCCGCTTCACTTCCGGTTCTCTTCCAAATAATATAACAATATAAATACACGAACAATAAATAAATTATAATAAATTAATAAATTATATGAACCTTAATTATATTTATTATATTATACATATATAAAGTATATTAGTCCACTATTTTTAAGCAATTTTATAAACACCGTTAAGATTAAGAAAGCACGAACATATTTTAAATAAAAGCTTGTACATTTTATAGAGAATATGGTATAAAATTGAAAAAAATTTCAGTGAATATGAATGAAGTCGAAATGGATACAAAAAATAAGATTAAAACTCTACCAAACAAAAAAAAGAAATATTTATTACTATACTTTATTTTTGCAAGCCATTAATGCATTCAATTTGTAAAATTTAAATTGAACTGATGTTAGGGGTAGGCAAATGGTGCATTAAGAAAAAAATATGCTTTAAATGAATAAAGAAATTATTATTTTTGGAAATCTTATTACAATAAAAGTTTTTTCATTGTGATATTAACCCTTTCAGACCTAATGTACATTGGAATGTACACACAGGGAAAACTGAAAAAAATTCGAATCAAAGGATTGAAACTTAAATTTGAATTTGAATTTGAATTTGAATTGAAAATTAAAATCGAAGGCTTAATTAAATAAATGTGCTGATCATTAGAGATGTATTTATACACTATATTTGTAAGTATGCATGCATATACGTATAAATATATACCGATAAAAAAAATTTTTTTTTACCACTTAAATTTTATATTTAGACCACAATCAGTCAAAATATACTTAAAAAGTGATATATCACGGCTATATTTGATTCAGTTCTGAAAGGGTTAGAGAAAACATTAGATTTATGTTGAACGAAGACTTAAGTATAGAAAAAATCTTTCACGCATGCCTGCCCTACTATAGCTGTTATTGTGAAACATTCTTTATTGTATTACTGTTCTTTGCTCCTATTTTATCGAACTAAATGAATTTGATATATAATTACACAAAAATCGAATTATAATTATTCAAAAAGTGTAAAATCTATTAAACAGTTTAAGGAACATAGTTTTATTTTTCGCGTACTGTTTGTGATACGACAAAAAAAAATAGTAAAATCGAAAACATTAAGTTTGAGTGTATCAAAACTTTTTTATCTCATTAATATTAAGTGAAAAATGGGATTGTCAGCACAATTTTAATATAAAACGATTTGGAAATTTTGAATTTATTAAAAATACAATATTTCTTTGAAGGAAATATTAATTGTAGGAATATTATTATTATGGTTTGAAAAATAAAATTAATCAAAATTAAATCATCATAAACAAGTGTAAAAAATGTTTAACGCATTTGACAATTAAAATAGCTAAAAAGCTCAACATGGTTGCTGTGGCCTGATAAAATATAAAAAATAAATTTTAAGATTACATAGCATCTATTAGCACATTCAAATTATACACAATATTGTAAGTTAAACAAAGATGTACAGCTTCCTCATTGAATAATTTTCATAAGCTCCTCACATGTCACAAAAGATATTTTTCGGTTTCTACATTTGATTAATTTTTTGAAAATAAGAATTTATTAATAATTTTTCTATTAAAAAGCCTAACTACTAAAGTTAAAAAGAAAAAAATACAATAATCATGAAATCGATAAAATCGTGTAAAAATTATCTCTGCCATTTAAGAATAAATAACGACAAAATTCAAGGGTGTAACATTTGATATAATTATTTTTTTTATTTTACGGCCTACCCAAGTGTTCTTAACGAGTCTCATACGGCTCTGCATTGTTGCATTTTCGTGCACACACTTTCATACAGTTTCGTGCAACCCGGTTGAAAAACACGAATAAAAAATTATAAAGAAAATTATTTTTTAGTTTATATTTGGGTTTGACACCAGGAATATCAAATAAAGAATAACAACAAAGAAATATTTATAAAGTCTTATTAGAGGTGCCATCCCACACAGACCGAAATATTCGTGGAATTTTCCTGGAATAGTTGGATGAAAGAATTGAAATCTTCCAGTAATCTTTTATTGGAATATGACAGTAATATTTATATATCCTTCAAATCCCTGACATTGAAAATTACATAAATCCTTACTAAAATTTTATAAAAAAATGTCATTGCAATATTTTTTGTAATTGTTTTTAAAGAATTATTTAATTATATCCAGTAATATTCCATTGGAATATTCCAGTAACATTTATACGTCATCAAAATCCCTGACTTTGAAATATTTCAAGAATCATTACTGGAACATAGCTCAAAGATCTTACATGAATATTTCTTGTAATTGTTATTAAAGAATTATTAATTATATTTCAGAAAAACTATTACAAAATTGGTTAGAAAATATTTTTCAGTAACCTTTCGTTGGAATATTCTCGTAATATTTACCTGGTAGCAATACATTGCATTTAAATATTTTATAAATCATGAATACTGCAACTTAAACTGAAGAATTCAGGATATACTTTAATCAACAATTTCATAAATATTTCAATTAATTATTTCATTAAGGGGGGTACCACTATACAAATTTTCAGCTTAAAACACCTAAAACAAAAAATTGTAATAATTAATCAAATTTGCACATAATATTATAAAAATATAGACAATTCTTGACAAATTGAGCTGTAGTAGAAGCCTCTACGCTTATTTTATTTCAAGTTATATGAATTTCCAAAATTTGGTTTTGGCGTAACAGGTCTAACGAATAGATCAATTTGGGTCTAATTGGACTTAAATCCCATATAGCACGAAGGTTTCCCAATGAAAGTTTGTCACAGTTTTATCGGGATTCATAAAATTGGACAGGGTGTTGTGGGTGTTATGTCCTAAGTGAACAATAATGAATTTGCTTCCTTTTTGCCTACACTTGCGTGTACTAGCAGGGATGAAGACTTTTGATTTCATGATTTTACGTTCGATTGACCACGGCGCGATTACGTAACCGCTGCTATTCAATTAGGCTATTCCTCCTTGAATAACGCGGTTTCTTAGTTAATTTTTCGGCGATTCTGCGCGGTACAAATTAGGCTATTCCATATCTGTTTGCCTCAGAATTTTGTCACGCATACGGCGGTTGTTGGTATTATTTAAACGGCAATGTTCTAATAGACGTTTCCGCCCGATTCGAAATTGCGTTATAATATATGGTTAAATAATTTATGTTAAACGACGGATTTAAGTCCGCGTTTTGTAAATTATGAGAAGGATTTTATTTATTTAAAACGACAATGAAAGACATGCGTTTTATAAATAATTTGGAAAGAGTTTAATTTTTATTTATGTAAAACGACAGTGCCATAGACATGCGTTTTGTAAATAAATTTAGGAAAAGGAATTGATTCATTTATTTAAACGGCAATGTTATGCGTTTTATAAATAATAAAAAAAAAAGTTTTAATTTTTATTTATTTAAAACGACAGTGACATAGACATGCGTTTCATAAATAAATTTAGGAAAAGGGATGGATTCATTTATTTTAAACGGCAATGTTATAAACATGCGTTTTATAAATAAAGTTAGAGAAAGGTTTTTATTCATTAAAACGGCAGTGTCATATACACGCGTTTCATAAACAAATTTAGGGAAAGGTTTTTATTTATTAAACGGCAGTGTCATAGACACGCGTTTTATAAACAAATTTAGAGAAAGGTTTTTATTTATTAAAGCGGCAGTGTCATAGACACGCGTTTCATAAACAAGTTTAGACAAAAGTTTTTATTTATTAAAAACGGCAGTGTCGTAGATATGCGTTTTATAAATAAATTAGAATAGATTTTAGTTTTATTTATCTCGAAACGGCAATGTCTTAGATATGCGTTTCGTAAATAAATTAAGAAATGAGTTTAATTTTATTTGTTCAAAACGGCACGGACGTGTGTTTCGTGAATAATTTTAGGAAAGAGGCAAAGTCAATAATAAGTTTAATTTTAAGAAAAACTATACTCATTTATTCAGGAAAACTTATACTTAATTTTACAGTTTTCACAGAAGTACTCGATCGTATTTGAAGGTGGATAAATGATTTTGGTGTGGAAGGTTGGTAATTAAAAGTATAGATATGGAAAAGTTATGTTTGAAAAGGTTGGGTTAAGTTTGGAAAATTTTAGAGTTTGGATATGGCTTTCGACTAGGTGACTGCAAAGCAGAACTGACAGGAGTTGCATCCAGGGGCTGTATTTAAAGGAAAAAAGTAGGCTTTTTAGATATTAAAATTTAGGAAAAGCGGAGTGGGAAGGCCGTAGGCCAATTCGGGAGTGTTTAGAGGGCTTATCAAGTAATTCTGCCTCGGTTGAAGAGAGCGTAAGAGAGGGAAAGCTACAAACTAGAAGAGTGTCTTTCCCCGATTTACCTTCTCTTGTACAATGTTATTGATATTTATTACAAACAATATATCGTTACTATTTTTGGTTCTGCCTTTAAAAGTTAGAATATTGCAAATTTGAACGGAAGTTCTAGCTCTTCTCGTTCTCTATTTAATTAATAATCAATTTAATTTTATTGTAGAAATTTAAAAGCAGTGTTTATTATTTATTTTGATTAATAATAATATATAATTTAAGAAGTAAACAATGTAAAAAAGTAACATTAATTATCTAAATTACACTTACATAATATTATAAATTAATAATAGAGTCTAGAGGAGAACGGTTTAAGTAATTAATTATTTGTGAATAAAAATGTATAAGTTATTATTGTTTACGATATATTGAAAAAATGATAGAACTGAACGTGTATGCATTTATCCATTCTACAATTTTATTAAGTCTTCAAGTATTTTGGGAATATATTCGTCTTACAGAGACATGGTTCATTATTTCGAGTGTATGTTATTGACCGAGCTAATAACGTTCTATCAGTTATATAACCGGTATCTAATCATATGCTCTCTCTTTGAATTCTCACAGAAAAAGTTTCAATTCATGCCTGGAAATGCAGCTGTGTCGCCGGTCGGTCGTAAAACCGTATCTGGGAAACGCTTGGAAAAAAGGCTCGAAATATTTAGGCGCGCATCCGCTCTTTTCGGTTTTATGTTTCCTCTCTAGTTTTCGTTTTGTATATAAACTATTGCCGATCATATTATCAACAATTTCTAAAAATACCTTATTCAGCTATTTCGGATTACTAAAATCTTAATAGTAAGAATTTACATAACTGATTTGTTTATTAAGTTTTATTAGTTAAATTAATAGTAAGTAACTCTATTGTTAATTCTTAATTAGTAAATACAAAAATTATAGTAAAATCGATATTATTTCCTACACTGTTATGTGGCTAGTTATCTAATATTATATAACACTCTTTCAAGTGCAAGGCCACGTCAATAGCCCGTTTATCTAAACGTATGGCTGGTGTAGATTTTACAGGGAACTTAGGCCTGGACGTTACATGGGGAAACTGTAGGGAAACTGTAAAGGAAATTGAGTAGGAAAACTCGGAAGCTCAGGGAGAGCGCGTCGGTATGAGCGTACCGTAGCCGCTCAGAAAGGCACTAAAAAGAACTTTTATTTAATAGAAAATTAACCACTAGCACTGTTCTATGTACACTTAAAATATAATATTCTTTTACGGGCGCCAGCCGCGATAGTCGCATGCACCGCAAGCACACACTCGATCGCGGTCGGGAACAACTCTAATTCCCTCGGATTTAATCCCCGAGCATAAAGATATTAAAACTAAACCAAACTGCATTTCCCGCAGCACTACTTACAAATACTATAAATGTTCTACGCCGAGAACAACCCAATTTTTGCCACGTGGCACCAAACTATCTCGCGGAGATAACCAAATCGCATGCGCGTTACTACAGCGATCCCAGCAGAGTGCTGACGCAAGCGCGAGCTTGCGATCGCGTCCACCTTCTCCCTCGTTCACGCCGGCGCAGTTGACCTCGCCGCAACTCACGTAGTATGGCAAGATGTGGTGAGGCTAGTGTGTCGCCGCGCGCGGTTTTGGTGTGTCTTCATATTGCCAAGCTGTAGAGGTGCTGTATTGCTGATTGCCAGGTAAGGCTTATAATCTTCGTTCCATTCTCCTGATTTTTTAGCTAATCAGAGCTGGGCTCTCCTTTCATTTTCTGTTTGCAGGTTTTGAAGCCAAGCTGCATGCGAGCGGGAGATTGCAACTTGGAGATGCAGCTGACTCTTCCTACTCTGTAAGTACCCATCTGTAAGGTTTCTTCTGTATTGTGTATTTCTTTCCTTGTGCTCGACTCTCCTTGTAGTAATCCTGTAGGTGTAATTACTGTAATTCCTGTAGAAATGTCTGTTTCCAAATGTGTCATCCTAACCTCCTCCCTTATGTTGACATCCGTAGTGTATGTGAGAGGCGCACCCTCTTTCTACAGCAGAGCTGTGCACTTTCTTTTGCTATGCTATTCAGCATACTAATTCCTCTCGACTTTACAGATGTGATGCTGCTTCGAGCCCCTTCTTCCTCCTCTTGCTGCTGTGCTGAGGATTTGGTGTGATGCGAGGACTACTGCAAGGGCTTCGACAATAACTATTAAAAGGTAAGGATCTATATAATCTATGTCGCTGTAGTTTTTCTTCTGTTGAGTACTATATTAATCTGTAGCGTCCTTTAATATCCTAATAGTGCCTCTTCTTTTTGCAGGTGCTGTTCTAAATACCCCCCCCCCCTTTATTTCTATTCAATTAAACTGTCGGGTGGGTATGTGTGTGTGTGTGTGTGCTTGGGGTGGGCTCAACCTAGGTCCTGGATGCGATTCTCCAGGATCCAGAGGTGAACTAAGGAGTCTAACTGACAGTCAGATTGGCCCGTGCCAATCTATACTGTCACAAGTGTCATGTAATATTACACAGAAAGATTCGTTAAAGCTTGTAGGAAAGTATATGAAACTTACCGGAATATTACACGAAAGCTTACGAAGATAGCTTTCTACAACATTTACGTAACCTAACAAGAAAGAATGAAAGAAAGCAAAAGTCGAATATTACATGAAATCTTTTAGGAAGCTTACAAAATCATTACAAAGAATGTTCCAAATATCAAGACAGGAATCTTTCATGAAAGATATCCTACTGAAAATCCTCAGGTGAGATCTCAGGTGATATCTCAGGTGTGGTTTTATATAAGCTTGTCAGATGAGATCTCACTTGAGATGTCAGGTGAGTTCTCATCTGGATAATTTTCGTAGATTATATTTTTAGATGAGATCTCACCTGTGAGATCAGGTAAGTTCTCATCTGGAAAATTTTTAATGAATTAATATAATTTTTAATTTGGGCATTCGATGTAGATTCTGTCAATGTAAATACATTTTATGTTTTCCAACTCGGGCATGAAATGGTCCTCATTTAACGCTAGAAAGTAGCGTAGAAAATCGAGCATTCCAAACGTTTGTCAAAATTGTTTGTCCAAGCGGGAAAAAATATCATTTGTAGCGGGGAAAAATAAAATTTTTCTCGCCTCCGGCAGGGCTTACCAGTCAAAAAAGTCACTTTTTTGAAATTTTAAAATTTTTCTGTGTACGATTTAAAATGCACGCTCATCTATCCAACTTTATAACACCAAATAAGGGCTTTTCATCACCTCGATGAGAAAAACACGGTGTGTAACACGGGGAGAAAAGCTATTTTAAACTCGGGTGAGGTATTTTCAGTACTCGTCTCTGTCTCGGGCGCCTTCGGCGCTCTCTACTCCATCTCGTGCTGAATATCTCACCCTCGCTAGAAATAGCTCATTTACTCCCATTGTTGCACAATGTACAATTTCTACACTCCCTGCGATAAACTCAATTTTGCGCACGCTTGAATGAAAACGCACGCGCTAAATCAAGCCTTGCACACGTCGTATCAAAAAATATTGTTTGATACACGAGAGAGTAGGTGCTTTTAACCTCGTGTTACCTTCTCACCCTTGCTTCGCTTGAGCGAAAACGGTCATACGAGGATAAAATCACTTTCCCGCCCTCGTATCAAAAAGTACTAATTTATGATTTATAGTTTTAGAAATGATAGGTCAGAATGTAACAATTTATAGTTTAACAAATAAAGGTATAAGAATTTAGAGATAAGGTTGCATAAACTAGCGGTAACGACTCATTCCCCGGCAACTGTTTATCAGGCGCTAATTACAATCTCAATCCTCTAGGCTACTCTAGTTATCTTTTCAAAAACAAGATAATAACCAATAGCTACTAGATAGTCACTTTTAATGCGATTTTATCTAATCTTTGCAGAATTGTTTAAATTATTATATGAACCGCAAACCGCAACTACAACGGGCAGAAACTTGTGGAAAGGGTATCCCCCACTAAGATAGGTGAAAATGCCCTGTCTGAAAGGACCCCGCACACATCTTATGAGTTTTGGGTTCCGATGAAATTGGCTGAATTTTTGATATATTATAATTTTTAATCTACTGAACAAAAGTGTCCCTAGGTCCTTACAGGCGAAAAGTCTGTAAATAAACAGTTTTCGAGATATATGAAGTTGAAAATCTAAATTTACATTGCAAAGTATTTTTTGTCGTCTCGGCCTAATTGGATGGAAATATAGTAAGATGTATTTCATGATGTCTTAATCAAAAGCGTTTATGGGCTCAAAATCCAAAAATAGGTTATGAGATATACTGTACTTACTTTTTTTCTACAAACGTATGTAGATATACTACGCACTGTAATTGTAGTCTTTGTACGTATGGATACTTTTCATCAGGAGGTCCAGAAGTATAATATACCAAAAATTCAACCAATTTCACCGGGACCCAATAACCCACATGTTGTGTGCGGTGTCCTATTCAATAAAAAATATTAGAATATGTTAGTACCACCCAAAAATTAAGAATCCCCTGATTTTCACCCCGCGAACCCCGTCCTCCTCCGTCTATACTAAAAAACGCCAATTTTAGGCTTTATATTTTTAACTCGATACATCAAGACGGAAAAATACAAAAAAATTCAGGAACATCTTGCATAGTAGTACAAATTTTTCTGAATTTTATCACATCATTTAAATATTATCTTGATGATAGAAAAAATGTAAAAAACAATAAATCTTTAAATTGCTAAATACCATATTGTATGAGTTTTCTGTATAATATGTATTATCACTTTCTTTTTAATTCCTTATCGAGGCCCCACCTATGTTGCTTGGCAACCGGAGTGGGGCGTGACTCTGGATGGACTATTTTGCCGATGTAAATGCGCTAGCGTTAAAGCTAAACCGTAGTTTACTCTGCCTGGCTACTTTACTACTTTGCAAGCCTCCCAATCAATGTTGCTTGTTGTCATTGTGCCAATGCATTTTTTATGGAAGTGTTTTTTACAGGTCTCGCACTGAATTAGAGGAGCACACGGATCTGGTGGTTAGAGCACTTCCCGCAGCTGTCTCGAGTTTTGGTTATCACAGCGTTTATCTTTGTTTTGTGTGTTGGTTGTCTTGTATTGTTGGGTATATTTGCCTTTTTTTTAATTTAAAATTAAGTTGCCGCACTCTCTGGCTCATTTATAAAGGGCCTGCGCCGTTTGCTCCTTGATAAGTCAGGCCTGCAAAGGTTCAGGTTGTTTCTATGATTAGTAAATCTCACACAAGGCTGATAAGTGTGTGGTACAAATTTTAACAATTACGTTGCAAATAAGAACACAAATTAAACCAGATCGAAGCCTGGACAACAGTCTAGGACGCCTGATACTTCTAAGAGACCGAGAACGGATGGTTTTACAGTTTAAGAAATTAGGGTATGAGGACTTAAAGGTTTAGAGTTTTAAGGTTTTAATGCCTTAGTATTCAAAGATTTAGTGTTGTAAAGCTGAATAGTTTATGATAGAAACATGTACGGTTTAAGATTTAAAGGTTTAAGTTTTTAAGATATGGGGTTTAGGGTTCAAAAGTTCAGGGTTTAAGGTTTATGGCTTTTGATATTAATAATTTGAAATTTAAGAATTAAGGGTCTAAGTGTTTAGAGTTTTTTTTATTAAAGTTTAAGGGCTTAAAGCTTAGGGTTCAGGGCTTAAGTGTTCAGGATTTAAGGATTAAAATTTGAACGTTTAGGTTCTAAAGGTTTAGTGTTTAAATGTGTTTGTTTTAGTGGTTTAGGGGGGGAGTTTAAAGGTTTAAAATCTAATTGAATTAGTGTTTGGGGGTTAAAAGAATTCGGATTTTCTTGATTTATATCTTTGAGATTTAGGGTTTATATTTTAAGGGTTCAAAACTTCAGTGTAGGGTTTTCCCAATTTAGGATTTATAGTATAATTGTTTAGATTTTAAGAATCTAAGAGTTCTAGACTTTACGGATTAAGCCTTTGGTTTAGAGTTTAAGAGTTAACGATTTAAACATTTACGATTAAGCGTTTCAAAGTTTAAAGTTATAGAGTTAAAGTTTCAATATTCAGCTCTGAAGAAAAAAATTCTAGTAAATGACTATATTAAAAACTATAGTTAAATATAATTTATTATAGTAAGATTATAGTTAAACTATAATATTTTCGCACCTTACTATATAGTATTCTTATATTATTTACTATAATAGTCAACTATAGTCAAATACTATAAGTGATTACTATAATAGTTAATAGTATTTACTATAAGATATAGTTTTATACTATAGTTCTACACTATAGTTTACTTTAGTAGATTATAATAGTGCGAAAATATTATAATTAATTATAATCATACTAGTATATTATATTTTTCCGTAAGAGAGGGTTTTAGGATTAAGTTTTAAAGGTTAATTTTCAAGTATAAGTTAGTAAGTATAAGTAAGTACCCTGTTGAAAGAGACTTATAGAATCTTATAGAATCCTATAAAATAGCTGAACATTTTACGATAGAAAAAAATGTTCATAAAGAAATTTTATAAGAATCTATAAGACAATAAAATAGCTTAATTTTTTTATAAGAATAAATTAGAAATTACTGATAAAAAAATTTATTAACACAAGTCTTATAGAATTATAAGTTTATTCTGATAAGAAATACATTAAATCTTATAGGAAAAATCTTCTTTTAGATTTTATTTGCAATTACTGATATCGTTCTAACATGGCTTAATAAGGATTTTACATGAATAATTAATTAAAGAATTTATTAGTTGTAATATGTTTTATCTTGTAAAATTAGTTATTCGGTTTT
>JAWWEO010019695.1:0-12913 GCA_035582975.1 Ormyrus labotus | reverse complement strand
CAAACCGAAAAAGTCGCTCTTTCTGGCCTATAATTGAGCCGGGAAGTACGTACTTTCGGGCGGGAATCAAGAAAAAATATTTTTCAGAAACTAAAACTTTGAAAATGTTACCTTTCGCGTTTGGTAAAGTTTCTCGATTTATTTTATTTTATCCTAACCCAATACAATCAATTTTCAAAACGTAACATAAAATATTGTAACTTTATTTCCGTTTTATATTAAAATCACTTGCTTATCTGAATTGATCTTGATGGTCAACAACTATGTTCACCTAATATACCATAAAATTTCAAAAACAAACATCAATGATTAATAAAGGAGTATAACAACTTGAAAAGCAACTATAAGAAAGAACGATGCCAATTTTTACATCATCGCAAATAATACTTAATAGGTACAGAAAGAATTGCCTGTGTATATAGCTCTGAAAAAGAATAGCCGACTATAAGCCGAAGATGATGAACACCGCTGTTGCGTGCCGCGGAAAAGCACGAGTGCGTAGATTGGCGCGAGGGCTAAGAAAACTGCAATCAGAGTTAGCGGTAGTCTTCACCCCGTGTTCCATGCATGTGGTATTATTTTTTTATCGTTCGGTGCAATCAAACTATTTTTTAAGCGTAGTGAAACTGCGTTTTCATAAGCCGGTCCGAAATGCAGCAAGATTATTTGAAGTGTCTATACCAACTATAGTAAAATAGAACGACGTATTGTACGTAATGTGATCTAATAAATATTTTTCGATGCAATATTTTTCAGGTAAACAGCACATTTTGTCACGGGTATGGAAGTTGATTATTTACTTCGTGAGACACTTTTCTGAAATCTGAATCTAAATCTGAATAAGTAACAAATTTATTACTTCATAAGTGAACAATACTCTAACTTCCAAATAAGTGAAATGTAATGTATTTTCACCTTAGTTACAAGTGAATTTATACTTATTGAATAAGTGGTTAAGTGGTTGATGCATGATGCGCGCATTCTATCGAAAGTGTTTTTGCCAGGTGGTGCAGGGGCGCGTCGAGCGCTCTCGCGGAAAAACTAACGCTCTGAATGTATTTAAGCGTCGATCGGAATTCAATGATCGTTTCGACGATTCTTCACTCCTGCAGCTTGCATTAAGCAACATCCGTAGTGATAAATGCTTTTATTTAATTTAAATAAACTAGAAATTCAACAAGCCTGGATTATTTTGTTTTTGCAAATCACATATAATCTAAGTAATCTTTGATAGAAACTATAATATATTCCGAATAAAATGAAATATCTATAAATAAATATAATATTAATATTTAAAATACAAAATTTAAAACTTATAATTAATAGATAAACAATTAAAACTAAAATATTAAACTAAATATTTTGTTCAGTACATAATAAAAATTCCGCTAAACAACAATTTTATATGGATAAATAAAGATAAAGATAAAAAGGTGATATAAAAAAATATTAAATATTAGTTTTGAAGCCTTTCAAAACTACAGTAAAAGAAATTCTTTCTCTTTCTACTTTTTTGATGTCTTTAATCTCCGCTATTATTATTATTATTATTTTTTTTTATTTATTTATCAGAGTTACAAATAACATTTGTCGAACAATACAGAGTATAACTATACACATAATAACATGCTATACCGTCACAAATCCTGCAAAGGAAGATAACTTCCTGTTCGCAGGTCCGTATTAACAATACTGGTTTAGTTTTACTTAACAGTAATAACTTCTAGCCGTACACCCATGCATCCATTCCTGCAAATATTAGGTCATGTCGGACTTCCAATACATGGCTTCTTATACTCGCTTTCTCACTCACTCAAATGTCTCACTAATACCAGGTTAGGCAAAATAAAGGCCTATTAAAATTGGTACATTTGGTGGAATTTGTCTCACAATAATAATGACTTCTACTGCTATCCAACGGTATAAGCTGTGTTTTGATTTTTGAATTCATAAAACACTGTCGTCGCAAAATCTTTGACTTCTGTAAAAAATACATAAATCATAAATAAAAATATACTGATAAAATTTAATTTATTATATAATTTTAAACTTACTTATTTTTTTATTAATATTGTTAGAAACATCTTTGGACTGAACTCCACTCTCTTCCGAGAATAAAGATTTTCGCACTTGTGTCAAAAAAAGTACTATTAGGATTTAAAACCAGTTTGGTTTGAACTTCAAAGGCTTCGACCTGGATAATTATAGTCTTTTTGTTATTTAAAAAATCCACTTGAAAATTAAGACTATTTTATAAAAAAAAAAAAAAAATAAAAAAATTATTTTAAAATTTTTTATTTCCTCAGAATTAATTACTTTTTTCCTTTGCGTAAAAATCTGTTGATTTTAACGCATCCTATATCATTTTTCTTGCAATGTTGTTTTCTGAAACTATTGCATGGTGTGCAAAAGTACGGACTTTATCTTGCATTCTGCAACATTTTTATCAAAAAATCTAAAAACTAAATGAAAGACCATCTTTGGAAAATAGTGTCTCTTAATTAATAATACACTTCGACACTTGCTTAACGGTTCGCAATTAGATACATGCATTAATCATCAAATTGCACTAAACTAGGCAGTTCAGGTGATCAAAGACTTCCCGAAAATTACGACCAGTAGTTCACTAACAGCGCAAATCTCGGAATAGCTTCTAGAATCAGTCCGCGCACACTTGCATACAATTATTTTCACTTCATTTACTGAAATATAATTTTTATTTTTTTACTTAACCGCCCGTGCCAACTTATCTCCCGCCTCATAAGCGAGAAAACACCGAAAAAATTGAGTCTTGCAAGATCCCTCCGGCGCGCGCGCGCGCGCATTTCGGCTTATCGCTGAGCGCGCTGAAAGCGCGATAAAACGGACATCTCCCCGGATACATAGATCTCCCGGCTGCGAGCTCCGGACTTTTTTTCGTCTCGGCGTTTGCGACATCCAGCGCACGCTGTTTATCGCGAAAAGTTTTATTAAGCCCACAGCGACGACGGTTTTCGTGTCAACAACGTCTTTCTTGTATATATACAATACGTTTTAGCTACGTCGAGGAACCGTCAGAATTAGCTTAATTTAATTATTCAACAAGAGACAACCTCGAAAGGGGATCCAGCGTGCGTTTTATTTTAAATAATAAGTGTAATTCCCGTAAATAAGGATTATCGTATCCGTATGCAGTTCTCGAACGGTCCAAAAATGGACCAAGAAAGCAGTAAAACGATTACGAGACATTAAGCGGGCGATCTCGGCGATTATTTCGAATCAAATTTCTCGTAAGCCGACGTTCAACATAATATATCGCTGATTGTACAAACTTTATCTGATGCATAAATCATCATCCTCGAATCGAGCGAAAAATACTTCCATACACAAGTCGGCACTTCGCGAACGGCAAAAATCGTTCGGTCGACTGGGAAACGAACCACTTCACCTGATACGCGCGCGATATACATTGAATAAAGATTTTTTCGCGATTGTCCGCCGCTTGTATTTCTTTGAGCGATCGTTGCCGTGTCGATAATAAATCTTCCTCTGGCTTGTTTGCCAATTGACGATGTATGTGTCGGCGCGTGCATTTCTACAAGCGACCGGGAAACTTTCGCGACGGTACTTGATTTTTTTGAACGGGCGGGTGAGGTTAGACGGCTCGAAAGTGCCAAGTTTATAGCCTGCAGGAGTAGTCGGAAAATTTTAATTCGTGCTTTATACATGCGTTTAATCAAGGCATTAGAAACTGCTGTTTGGACTTTTGCACGATGCTGATTTAAGGAAGCAAATCCTTTATGTAAGCTTTATGTAAGATTTGGCGTTAGATGTTTTCTCAAATTTATTCATAAATAAGTTATTTGTTTTTTAGTAAATATTCTTGATTGTTGATTTAAAAAACTTAAGCATACAATAGAACCCGAATATTCAATTCTTTATAGTTGAAAAATTTCTGTAACAATATTTACAGATTCATAAATAAATATTAGAATATATTATTTTTTACTCTTTAGCATTAATATTCGATATTGTCATTCGTCGATGTCTGCGAGTCAAGGTTTAATTGAAATAAATAAGGCAATTTAATGATGTATGCGTAACATTCATTAAAAAAAACAAGATACTAAAATTGAATGAAACAATATCTTATTAAAAATTAAAAATAACAGTTTCTGATATATTCAGTAAAAGATTTGTATATACATTGCCTATCTTCCAAATATGTTACCGATTACTTATATAAATAAGCAAGTAAGAATTTCCGCGAATTTTAATACACATGATATAAAAAAATAGTACGTACATGAATTTTTGGCCATTACAGGGTTGGCTTTATATAGAAACTAATTAATTGTCATATAAAATACCTTGAAATAAAGTTATTATCTGAAGGGGGCTACAGTGTCCACTGAAATATTATATATGTATAAAACAAATTGTGTTATTTACTTTAATATACCGCAATGAAAAAGAACGTCAAATATTAATACACTGAGTGAAAAGTAGATCTCACAATAGGCTGTTCAATCACGCTCCATAAGAAATTAAAGAATTTAATAAATATTAAACCTCAGCACCAACGATCTACCATCACCGGCAAAGCTCAGTCGCGCAAAGTGTACGACCGAAAGAAGCACTCTAACGGCTATCACAGTTCGCGCCTCCGACGAGACAATTCGATCCTCTCTCACTCGGGACGATAGCTCGCGTTAATTTGACAGTTAATTAAGGCTCGTCGAGTCGATTATCCTTGGCAGGATCGTGCTTGAGCTTCTTTCGCGGACCGGCACTTCCGCATTTCGCCAAAGGACGCGAAGCTCACCCAAATACCGATAGCGCTGCCGACGTCAATTACGCGACGGATGGGAGACGCGCGTTTACGCGCAACCTCCCACACGTGGGAACTTGCCCGTCGGAGGCAAATTAGATTTTCTCCGGCTCGCTTGGGCTGCTCTTTGGGTTTGCGGTGGTTTTTCGTCGGTGCGCAGTGAGGGCAGTTAGAGCTTGTTGTCTTCGGGATCGAGTTGTTTCTTTGACTAATATAAACTTGCTTTTAATGTGCTCGATCGTATAATCTTTCTGTTTCATTCATGTGCACTGCGAACGTCGTTAATTTATTTGAAGCTAAAAATAAAACGCGGCTGTTCGCGAGTGAATGCAGCGCGTTTCATTAATTTTTTTTTTTCGCTTTTTTGCTCTCTTTCTCATTTCGCTGTGAGCTCAATTTCCCAATGCTACTCTTTTTACTGACTTATGTGTTCGCGAGGAGGTTTCTTATCGCGATTTTAGTTTCAAAAAAAAGTTGACAAAGAACGACAATTTATTAATTATTGTTTGCCTACAACAATGTGCTAATTATTTTTTGCTGCTTTAGAAAAACACTCCGCTAATATATACGAGTAAAAAAAAGTTAAAATCGGTTTCACTCGTGATTATAACATACACTAAATTACATTAGCCAAAGACTTGAATTTTCATGCATTTAACAACAGATGCCGTTTTATCTTATTCATAAATTACATTGCTTGTTAACATCCACGGAAAAATAGCTGTGAATAGCGTAAAAACTCAGCGAATTATAAAGAAAAGTCCTGACATCTCAATGAAATCCTTGTGAAAGCCAGAATGAAATTCCATTGTACCCACTCTATTACAGCTCCTCTCGGCCTGAAGCGGTATCCAGACGCCGAGCGACGGGCAGAAATCCTCATTGGCAGTAAAACAAAGCGCGATCTTCGAAATTACCAATTCAAATTCCCAAGTCGAGCTTATATAGAAAGTATTCGCGCCGATGGATATCTGCGTCGTCTTATATTTATCGCGCATTGCTCCGGGGAAGAGAGAGAGAGATTAGGATCGGCTCGCGCGTCTCTCGCGGTAATTAAGCGCGAAAACGCCCGAGGTGGAGATCTCATCCGAGCCCGGAAAGACGGAGCCTCGGCTGATTCGTCGTTTTTTTTTTTCCACTCGGCGTCTGCGAACGATCGAGCGGTTGAATCATTCAATCTGTCCTGTGTAAACGGACGAGCGAGCTTTTACGGGCTCTTATTAGGGACATTTATTGATATCTGAGTCACAATTGACTACTTTTTATTAGTTTTTTATTGATTGTTATTAAAGAATCTAAAGTGTTTCTCGTGCGCTCATAGTTCATTTTTAGAAGATTTGCTTGTTTATCATTCGCGGGTTTTAATTTTTATCAAAGGTGCAGGGACATTCGTAAAACCATTAGTTAATTGCTGATTTCAATCAAATTATTCTTCCACTTTTTTGCAGCACGCACTTTTTCCTTTATCTAATTTCCAGCATTCGCGAAATTGGATAAAGCTAAAGCCCATATAATTTAATTGATTCCCGGATTGTCTCTTCTTACATGCGCCGCGTTTCGCTCGAGGCGCAGTAATTTCTCTTTGATGATTTTTCCCGTGATTGATAATTTCAGCGGCGCGGATTTCCATACGTACTTACGCACGCAAGATGCACGTACGGCTTTCATTGCCGCTTCTTTTTCAGCCGCTCACATATATGCAACCTCTTCTTTTTTCATCGACCGTTACAGAGATTAATTAATAATTCCGTGTGAAAGCGCGAGCCTCAAAGCCCGCTGTTCCCGCAGAAATAGTTGTACGCGCGCGGGATTCTTAGCCAGATGATTTATCGAAGCTCTTATCTGCCTGCTGCATTTCGGCGATGATTAGCTTATTTTAATGATTGAATATTTTGCCGGCGTCGTTTTTCAAGGTGGATTTTACTTGGCCGCAAAAATAAAATCTGCATTTCATTCCGCAGGGCAGTTACGAGTATTTATAATTCAAATTAACAACTCGGAATATTTTAAGTACGTAGTGAGTATGAAACAAAAATCAAGAGTTTCGACTGCATATTCAAAGAAGATCCAAAACATTTTGCATTTTTCGCAAATATTTATATGCAAAAAATCGCACGAAAAGCGAGAATAGTTAGAAGCAGGATAAAAAATCAACCACAATAAAGTAGTAAAAAAGAAAACAGCAAATTAAATACAACACGAAAGCGGTTAAAAAAAAAAAGCCCGAGAGGAGGAAGCAGTGGAGAAAAGGTAGTAAACTAAGAAGACGAAGCGCGATGGATTAAGGGGAATCAGCTAGAAGAAAGAAAATTGCCGGCAATTATAAGCGGCGTCCCTGTTTTCCGGGGCCTTCTCGAGTCTGCGCCGCGGGTTTCATTAATCCCCCCGACCGCGCCTCGGGGCCTCCTTCTCCTCGCGTGCGTTGCATACGTGCCGCCTCCTCGCAATCGCGTGCGTACCGACGATGAGGCTATTGAGTGAATGGGTCGGGATTGAAAAAGACTCCGGGTGGAGAGAGAGAGAGAGAGAGAGAGAGAGAGAGAGAGAGAGAGAGAGATTAATCAAGAGTGCTCGTGGCGCACTGAATTTTAGGAATTTAGAGAATTGATTTTCATTGGATAATCTGCGCTGGGGGACGTTGGGAGATTTAATGTATTTAGCTTTTTCTGGGGGATTTTTTTGTAGTGTAATTAAGTAATAGAAGAAAGCATTAAAAATGTGTACGGTCTTCCTCTCATTAACGTCGTAAAAACAATTTGAGATCTGAAATAGAATTTTCAGAGTTGTTAGAGCTTAAATACTAAAATGTAGATTTGAACCATTACATCAATATTAGAATATTAACTTAAAGTGAAGTAGCTGAATCTTAATTTGACTTCGAAAGGAAGATACCCAAGCCTCATATGAAAATACCCCTACTGTCAAAAACTGCGGTAATGCTGAGAAACGTACATAAAATTTTCTGTCATTTAGAGCACTTGAAAATCTTTAGTTTCAACAAAAAATTTACAAGGGAAAATGCAGGGAAAAAGAATTATAAGGCTTTAAACTTTCAAAAATATCATGGAGAATATTATATGTCTCTACATAAGCTTTTTAATAGCCTGGGGGCAGATTGCCATTAGTCCATGGGTATCCTTCTTTGTCCTATATGCATATTTACCCGATTGCTTAAACTTTGTTTCTAGAATTTTCTAGTTGGCTTTAAGATTTAAACGCTACTCGACAAAGTTACAGCTACCAAAAAACTTAACAAACGCAAATGAAAAGACAAATGTATTTAGAATGCAAATTCGAAGAAACTGTCAATCCTATCGACATGGAAGTTACGGTCGTCCCATTGCTGTACGATGACATGCATTTAACGCGCATCTATTATGAAAACAACATGCAAATCGCGACTTGAGCACGATACCACTCAAGTTGATGCGTTAGAATGTTTATGATAACATTTTGAAACATTTTACGCAGCAGTATTCATAAAATTTTACAATTATCATAAATTCTACTGTTTCGTTCAAATTTGTTTATGATTCTTAATGTATTGTAATATATTTTTATAGTCTGGTATGTGACTACTGTATACATTATAGAAGTCATAAAAGCGATGTTTAATCATTGACTGTAGCTGATAAAATAGAATTTCTGATACAATAAATTTTTCAGTATTAAGGATTTCATTGATATTTTGTTAAATTTAAATCTAAAATTGAATATATAAAATAGAATAGAATATTCTATAATATGAATTTCTCAAAAAAAGAAAAACTAAAAAGTTAACATTCATCATCACGTTCAATTATTGTATTAAAGTGTTTAATTTCAGTAAATCCAAACTTTATAAGTTAACTGTACAGAGCATCAACGCTATATACTCTTAAATGTTACAGAGATGCTTTCCCTATCGAAGAAAGAGAAATAGGAAAGAGAGATTCCCCATAAATACTTGAAAATCAAAGACCGATCTCTTGCGAAGCAGACTTTCTTCGCTCGTTTGCTCTCGGCTCAACAAGTAAAAGGAAGAGCTGCTCCGCCAAATAAAAGATGGGAAAAAGTCCTTCTTACATCGCCACCGACGCCGATTAAACGTTCGCTCCGCGGCGGCGCCGGGGGAGACACCTCCGTAAAAAGAAGCGAAAGACACGTATGTAAAAGGGGGTAAAAAAGGCAGCGACGCCAAGCGGAGCTCAAGAGCATTAAACTCTCGGGACATAAATCAGCGCTTCTATAAAGTCGCGAGCGACGCTGCAGCCAGTCGAAAAATTCCAGAAGAGAAACTACTCTCTTTCCCTCTCCCTCACTCTAGCTCCTCGGGGATCCCGCGTCCTGAATCCCAGGCTCCGATCGCCGTCATCGACTCGGAAGGAGCTATTAGAGAAAGGTGCGGGTGACGCTTTTTGCGAGACCTGTATTACATATTTCACTCATGCTCCACGTCAAATGCACTTGCATTCGATTTTTGGGAAGGTTTTTTTTTCAATTATTCCTGATGATGCGGAAAGAATTTCGAACTTGATATTTTTAAACAGACTCGAATCAGTTAAAATAATGCATTTCCATTTCAGTATTGTTTATACGTTTTAGAAAAATTTTTAGATATATAAAGATCAGGCCAATGAAAGTACTTGTAACCATGTACATTCTATAGTTCAGCTTAGGTGTCTAAAAAATGCAAATATGCGATTCATTATTAACTCAAATTAGTATTCCAGGTCAAATAATAGTCACTGTTTGGAAGTAGATAGACTTCTTACTCAAATTTCTCTATTTGAATCAAGTTAAAAAATTATTCATAATTTGGAATTGTCATTTATTTATAGAGAAATATTAAGTTCCTTTTATGCATGATTAACAAAGATAAATGTTACCTATTTATCTAAATAATACAAATGAGAAAATTTATTAGTCAGATATAAATATCAAGAATCCTTTGCTATTGGATATTCGAGTGTTCTACTGGCAAAAGAGAATTTACGTGTGTGAACGTGGAAATATAACGAAAGAAGCAAAGAGGCAATGTGTAAATAACGCTTCTTAGAGCAGCTCACATTTGGAACCAGTGGTAATTGCGAGAAGGTACTCGTTATTTATAACATTGTAAACCATACCAACTAGAAAGGACTACATGTCTTTTCTTTTCTCATTTCCTCCGTCATTACTCAATTGCATACATTTTTCTTCCTATCTTTCTGTAATTGTTTATTTTTTAATATTTATGGTATATTATTATAATTCTAGATTTATAAATACACATTTTGAATCAAAGTTGCTCACAAATAGTCATGACTTAGACTCTCCATATCGGAAAATAATTTTTCAAAGAAGATATGAAATTTGGATATATATGCAGAAAATGCCGATTAGCGATTAATTCTAAAGAATAAAGTACTTGAAACTGCATCTTTCCCTGGTAGAATTTCCAGCATTGAAAATGGCCAGAAAAATAGTTAATAGATAAATCCCGTGGCTATTTAATAGGTCGCGATGAAACGCTTTTTTCACATGATTTCGTTATTAAATAGGCTCACAGTTTTCTTTCTAATTGACATTGGTTAGTAAATAGGTAAGAAAGTTATTGTTGTAATTTGAAATATATCCTAACATAACACGATAAGTTTTACTTTGTAAATACGTAAAAAAAAAATTCCCAATTTTAAATTGTTAAAAAATTTGTTTTAATAGCAAAGAATAAAATTATCAGCTTTCAAAACTTTAATTATAAATCTTTCTTTATGTTTCAGTAAAGTAATAAAATAAATATAAATATAGTATATAATTGGTTTTTCTTATGTAGACGGACCAACGGTAAAATTTTCTTCTAGTGTGACAAGGTTTTAGAACATTTAGAATAGCTACTTAATACCTTAAAAATGGGTTAAAGATTTTATTCTATTAAATTCTTAATTCATGTAAAAAAATCGTTTCATGCTAGGAAATTATATTCAAAAAAGTTTAGCTCGTTGCTACCTAATCTTATTTTCTGCTTCCTATTTCCTACGTAAGAAATGTTTTTTATTTCTACCAGGGTTTTTTCTTTAAATTTAAGAAAAAAAGAATTCATTAATGTAAAGTTTAGATAAATTTAAAAACAAAAATTTTATATTTTGTACTTGATTTCTAATGAAAAAACTCTTTTTAATAAATTCTTTCTAAAAAAAGTAGGCTTTAAATGTACTAAGAATAATTTTTATTATTTATGCGATTGCTCTATTCTACAATCACTTATACAATTCTTGATATGGTTTTTAATATTGTTACAACCGTATCCGTTTTATGTATTTACAAGTTACGTTACAGAACAGAAGACGGTGAAGTAAGACATAGTCGTTTTTAGCAACTGCAAAATTAAAATTCTGTATCTCTTTCAACATATTTATATAATTTATAGTTTAAAAAATTATCTTACAATTCCAAAGCTTTCCATAGAAAGGGTTGATATTTTTCCTGCAGTTAATTCACAAGGTTTTATTGATCGTGCCATGCTGATAGAAGTAAACTTTCTTGAGTTCGTAGAAATAAGGTACCAGTTACTGAAATAGCTATTTTATAACAAAAAAACTTAATTTTTTAGCAAATAGATACATTGAATTTTGTATTTATTTTTCTTTTTATAAAACAAATATTTAGAGTTGTCGAGGATATAATATTCCAAGAATTGGTTTTATTTGGAAAAAAACAATTTCATCTTACTTGTAAATTTATCAGAATTTATCATAAAAACATGAATATACGACGACTTTCATTTACATATTTTAACTGTACACTATTTAGTATAGTTCAATTTAGGTTTAATTTACCAATACTAATTTGTGCACAATATTTACGTGTACGATTCTTATATGCATGATGTCAGTCACGTAATGCTTAAAATAGTCTTTAAACAGCTTATAGGAAATGTGATAAAAATTTTTTGAAAAATGAAAAAGAATTGGTTGTTTCAGAAAACTGTAGAGTATATTCAGAGTATTATATTCTTGAAGTCATATCAATGGCACTTATTTTAATAAAAAGAAAATGTAATATTTTAATGAAAACTTACGCTGAGAAAAATACTTCTTCGCTGCTGTCAATGATTTGTTGACCAACCCAATTGAGGTATAGCATGTGTATGACTATGCCGATAAGATAAGCAATACCTCGAAACAATATAAAAAAGTCATCGAGAACAAAACGTATCTAAAAACATAATAGGTACATTCTTTAGTAGTAAAAATCTTATATTTTAACTACTCTTAGATTTTTCATATGCACTTACATAGCCCAACCCAAGAGCTAAGCTAACCACACATATACAATTTACCACCAGAAAAACTGTACTAAATGAATTCTCTAACAAATCAAAGCACCTGCACAAAAATAAAAAAAATATTAATCACACGCGACACTTATTACGTAATGTATCATCAGTGTAAAAGCAGCATAGATTTTATTCATAAATTCTAATCCTTACATTAGTAAAATAATATTTTTTAAGTTTAATTCAAAACGTATTTGAATACCAACTAATATTACAAAATATTTTTCCAAACTTAATCAAAGCCATAGATCTGTAGATTATGATCTTTCTTTTAAGTAGAAAATATATAGTTTAAGTAATAAAATATATATGTATAGTATATTTATAAAATATTAACGGTTTTTTACAATATACCTTATACTTTCAGTATGTAAAGTGATCGCTTGTATCATTTCTTTGTTTACTCTAAAATTATTTCTTTTTTGCGGAATTTCATCATTTTTTATATATTTACCCATGTTTTTTAAGCGGTAACTGAAAAAAGTTAATTGCATATAACAGTTACAATAAAAAAAGAAAAATTACATTAAAATAAGTAGCCAAAATAAAATATCGTCATACCACGTTATGGCGAATAGTCCATAAGTATGTTTGACTGCAAGGACGTAAATTCCATCGACCCCAGAGTAAAGAAAGAAACTTGTAAAATAAACAACTGCAATGTGCCAACAACACCAATAATGATAATCAACTTGATCAAAAAATACGTAATCAGCATGAAAAGGTAACAAAATTGATCGTGTGCCATTCGGTAATGGAAGAATCAAATCCATGACAAATGGTACAAAGGGCATCATAGTGTATAC
>JAWWEO010019694.1:0-12914 GCA_035582975.1 Ormyrus labotus | reverse complement strand
GACCGAAAAATATGTAGAAATACCTCCGA
The DNA here is from genome assembly GCA_035582975.1 of Ormyrus labotus. Classification (NCBI taxonomy): domain Eukaryota; kingdom Metazoa; phylum Arthropoda; class Insecta; order Hymenoptera; family Ormyridae; genus Ormyrus; species Ormyrus labotus. Next base: position 12,885 of record JAWWEO010019694.1, on the reverse strand, counting down.
GGATAATAAATATTTTTTATAATTAATAAAAATTATAATCTAATTTTCATAATAATAAATGTTCATTAAAAAATTAACATTCCAAATGACGTAACTTTTTTTATTCAAAAAATTTTAATAGAAAAAGAGATATCATTATTGCAAATACAAAACATTTTTTTAACAATCTCTAATAATTTGACATCTCTTAGTCTTCGCCTCTGTTCTCATTAATTACAGGATTTGCTTCCTCGTAAGAAAATAGTTCTGTTTAAACTTTAGCAGGTTTGATTATTTTGGATTGATATCTTTGATCAAAACGTATCGATCAGAAAAGATCGAGTTTCTACCACTTCATAAATAATTTTCAATTTTTCGTTTTAAAAAGTTATCAACAATTGATTCTGCAGTAGAATGAAATCTTTCTAAAATAAATAAGATTGTAATAAACTTTTGCACTGATTATGCAATCGAAAAATTAGTCCTCATTTTTTCAACGGTTTCTTTGCTTTCTCGACTTTTTTTCGAAGAAAAATTACGGTAAAGTAACTTGTTCGTATCTAAATATCGGTTTATTTGATTATTAATTTTGCATCATTAAATGGCATTTATACTAATTTGTGATTAGCACGTAAGCTTCACCTTATTAAAGAATTCAACTGATTTTTTTATTAAAAATATTTTAATATATTAGCTTCTTCATCTGAACAGAAAATTTCAAATAATACTATGCAGCTTAATCATTTAAGACATTAACATTTTTTTGCTTTGAAGAATTTGTGCTATTGAAGTAAGTATCCCTCCCTACTGTAGTAAATAATTTGAATATTTCAATTATTTTTATTACTTTTGTATAATTATAAATTTATAATTTATAATTAAAATCGAACTTATAACGTATTGATATTAATATTTATTAAGAAACTAAGAACTCAAGGTCTTATATACATGGTACGTTACATATAAAATATACGATACAGAAGAGGAACGCAGTCCTCTAACACATCTATTATAGAAATAACATTTTTCAAGAAAAATTTAAAAAGAAAAAAATTAGTTTGAGTTCTTTTAACGGTATCACGTATGCGACTACTGGATTATGCTAAGAGAGTTACGAATTTCTGACGAACGAAAGCAGTTCATACAAGGTTTGTGTATCTATGGATAACGAGCTTCCTCTCTTCCTCTGTTGCCTGTTACCGCTAATGAGCTGCCGTTCTGTTTTTATCTCTGCTACAAAGTCCAACCTTTTCCATCTACCTTCCTTAATTTCTGTTGCTCTTAGATAACCTTATCTTTTTTATTATTTTGTCTGGCGTCATCATTCGTATTCTCACTGCTTCTCTTTCATTTTTATTTATATTTTATGTACAATGCATACCTTTTTAAGTAATCTCGAACTCGTGCGCAACATCTTTGATGAATTGTAAAAGAGCGTAAAAGTAACATCTGATTCTTTTTATCGATGCTCGTTAAATATTTTTAAAAAGCGTAACCTACACATATGCTTCAGTTACAGTTTTTTTGAATATATTGCATGATTCCCCGGTATTTTTATAGAACTACCTACATACATGTTTTATGCTTTTACCGCAACATTGAGCCAAAGAAGATTCAGCTCGACGCGACAGTTTTTCGAATGTTTTTAAAACGGTATGACGATTCTTACAAGCGCAGAAAAGACACAAAAGAAAGTCGCAGGATATACACCAGCAGACTGGACAAAGATGTCGAGATTCCATCGTGCTCGCATGATATAAAGGATGATTTTCACAAAAACGTGAAAAGTGAAATGCATAGAAACAAAGAGCAACTCGCTGCCGAGACATCATTCAGAGAATTATTATAAAGAAGCGAAAACTTTGAAAGGTCGTAACATTGCTCTGAAATTTCTACCTAAGGATCGCGCGTTAAAATAAGTTGCAATGATGAGTCATATTTTAATAAAGGTATTTGCAATATTTATTAAAAAATTAAATTATACTACTTTAAATACGTAATCAACTTATTATGTGAATTCAAAATTTTCAAAAGTTTTTGTAGCAATTTAAAAAAAAAATTTAATTTGGAGTAGGAATGAAAGAAATTTATTTAATAATTTAACAGATTAGTCAAGCATTTATAAGTTATATATAAATATTTCAATAACAGAAACTGCAAAATATATTCAAAATATGTTAGTGGATAAATAATCTTACAACAAAATCACAAGTTAAAAAAGTAAAGAGAAATCAAAGTAAAACAGTCAAGTTTTCAATTCATAAATATTTTAATAACCAAAATTGCAACTAAAATCCATATATATATATAACTAACTTGATTATATATATATATATATATAATCAAGTTAGTTAACATCATGAACAAAATGAAACGGGCCTGGCCAGTTACGTACTAAGTAACATGAGACTTATTTGTAAAATTGATCAATGTATTACTTAAGTCTACATAATTTCTTTCGTAAAAATTAGTTTGTTAGGCATATAACAAATCATTGTATATGTAGTGTAAAATAGTTAAGTAAAGTGTGTGATTGACATGCATGAGTGTGGAATAGGTCATTTTAGATATAAGTTGCAATTTTGGTTATTAAAATATTTATGAATTTAAAAACTTGACTGTTTTACTTTGATTTCTCTTTACTTTTTTAACTTGTGATTTCGTTATAAGATTATTTATCTACTAAAATATTTTGGATATATTTTTTAGTTTCTGTTATTGAAATATTTATACATTTAAACTATATTTTTACTATGTGATTGACATCATTGGTAATACGAAATACAGCAAACTTGCCTAACATTTTACTTTGGTTCAAAGTTAATTTTTTTATAGAGAGTTCAGTCCTTTTTAGTAATTTATTTAATATTTTGGAATATTTATTTACTTAAATTAACTTTTTTCTAATTTACTTTATTTAATTTTTTTTATGTCCTTTTAAAGGATGATAGTGAGACCAGGTTAAAATCACATTTTTTAAAGGACGAAAAGGTAACACCAGGTTAAAAGCACCTTTTTGCTCTTGTATTGAACATTATATTCTGATACGTCTTGTTCAAAGCTTGAATCATCATATGCATTTTTATTTGAGTTTGCGCGAAATCGGGCTTTGCGCATGGAGTTTCCAAAATTCTGTATTTAGGACTTAAATATTCCAATAACAAAATTTTTCTTTAAATTTTGTTTGCTGCTCATTAAATTCTAAAATGGAAATAGAAAAATAAAATAATAATACAAATTAAATAATTAATTAAATAAAGAATAGTTTAAAATTATTTTTTTGAAATCGATTCTTTTTAATGAATCTCAGTAATAATATTGGAACGATAAATTAATTAGGAGGAAGCTAAGTGCCAATGAATTGGCAGCGGTTTTATTTTATATGATACTTAAAATTCTTACAATATAATAAATTGTATCAATATACATAATATTTTAGATCTTTATTGGTCCAACTATTTTTTAGGTATTGGGTGCACGTATGTTTCTTTAAATGATTGTAACGATCAGAAAATTATGTGGTTGCAATATTTTTTAAGTTAAAAAATAGTATATTTATGCTTAAGTATATTAATTTATAAATTTACAATTGTTTAAATTTAAAACGCATTTCTATCATTTGTTATAAAATAAAAACAAGTGATTTCAGTCTATTGTGTGTAAAATTCGCTTTACCGCACTTCTTTTAATAGGAAAAATGACACTTCGGTACAGATCATTTAGAGTGAAATAAGTTCTTATTAAAATGTGATTAAGTATAAGTTCTTATTAAATTATCGCTCGAAGGCCTATTTTAATTGTGAAATCTTCTGTTATTGTAACAAGAGAAAAATATTTCTATAAAAGTAAAAATGGTTGTCACTTTAGCAGAGTTGCGAGAAACATTTGTAGTGAACGATTAACAAGCCATGTTACGAAAATTTACAGAGGCACCCTTGCAACGAGACGGGCGTCCGTGCGTATGCAAATTAACAGAGCAGCACAGCGCGTCCAACAAATTTACTATATTTCACAACGAATGCATTTATCTCTGCAACAATGAAGAATAATATTATTTTATGTAGATTATTCATATTATTGATTATTTGCTTGTCTTAAAAATGTATGTATATTTATGTATTGAATTAGTATTGAATTATTCAATATTAAAGCATTGTTTCACAAATAAATGAATGATTTCTTAATCTTCTTTTATAAACACACCAGATGGTATTTCTACATGTTCTCCTCCTACATTCAATTGAAGGATACGTATAATTTATATTTAACATTAATTACAATTAAGTAAAGACATTACTATTAATAATTTTTAAATGTCTAAATGTAAACTTTTATTACTTAATCGTTTATTTTTAAAACCATTACATAAAAGAGAATACGGTTTTATACAGTACAGTTGCGATAACTATTTCTTATATTACTTATATTTTTTATTTAAAAAAAAAATAAATAAAAGTCAAACATTACTTTGCATGTGTGTTTATTTTCTAAAATTGATGGCACATTAGGTGAAAAAAGATTAATTAATAAAATGATCACAGTTTTTAAACCGTTTTAAAAAAATATACGTAGCTGCATGCAAATGGTTAAACAATAGAAAAGAAAATAACTTCTTGTATTCCTGCTTCAACTTCTGTTCTTAACGTAGAAGCAAGTACGAAGCCGATCCCAACACTTGTGCTGACATTTTCCTTGCTTAGGTACGCGCAATTCGCAGGAGGGGGCACGCGCGGGACATTATACTGCAAAACTCTGAAGCAAACTCCTTTATTTCAGACAGGAATATAGGGGGTGGCGCAACGCACGAAACCGCAATCCCGCACATGTATCAAGCTGTCCGCTACGCGCTCTCTAATTTGCATTTCAACGCTTGCCTCTCGTCCATTATTACCAGCGGAACAGCTTGGTTGAATTTCACAGACGCATCTCGACCATTCTGACTCCAACTACCCCTTTCAAACCCCTCGCTACCCACCCCCTTGCCCTTCTAATGCCATCCCTCTAAAGGTTTTTTTCGATATATTTTTTCTTTCTCCCGCTTTTTCAATCTTATTTTCAAATATTACTTTTCGAAGCTGTTACATTATTCGAATCGTTAAAGAATTTTTGCAAAATTTTTCGATACCGGTACTTGTACATCCAAATATTCAAATGAAAATATTCTTTAAAACATTTCTTCTTAAAGGGATCAAATCTAATTTAAAAAGATGTAAAAAAAGTAGAAATTTCTATTTGAAATGAAAATGTAATAAATTTATCAATCAATTCTATTTTTCTCATTTTTTGCCATCGAATATGTATTTTGATTCTGTTTATTTTCATTTGTGAAAAAAGTAGATTTTTTGCATACTGGCGTGATCATTTTATACACAAATTTTCGTTATATAGAACCTGCCAACATTTAATTTATTTGTTTGAGCGAGTGAAGGGATTTTAAAACGTATTTGTGATGTTTTAAAATGCATCTGCGAAATTATAATAAAAAAGTAGTTTAAAGAACCTTATATTTTTCGTTATAATTAAATTTTATTATTGTCGCATAACTATTGCTTTTTCACTGATCAGATCGTTTTAAAAATTTAATATAAAACTTATTCCTTTATAAAAACAGATTTATTCCTTTATAAAATACATGAGATTCGTATCGATAGTATTTTATTCGTTTTCTGGTGAGCAGTGAATAAAAAAAAACATTTTTTATTATCTTTAAAGTTAACATTTTACATTTCTTGAACATTTCCCACGCTGTTAGAAATTCATGAAGTTTTCTTATAAATACGCATCTTAAATTTAAGAATATTTAAAGGACCCCGTGCACATCTTATGGGTTTTAGATCGCGGTGAAATTGACTAAATTTTTGGTATATTATACTTCAAGACCCCCTGATCAAAAGTGTCCATATAGGTACACAGTCTGAAAATGAATAGTTCTCGAGATATTGGAGGTTGAAAATCTTCAATTGCAATATAGCCGTAGTATAGCTGTAGAAGAAAAATATTAAGTACACTATAACTCAAAAACTGTCTATTTTTGGATTTTGAGCACATAAACACTTTTGATCAAGATACCATGAACTCCATCACACTATATTTCCAACCAATTATACCGGGACCACAAAAACTATTGTTATGGATCATATTTATACAGATATACTTTGCAGTGTAAATTTAGATTTTCAACCTCCTATATCTCGAAAACTGTTCATTTATAAACTTTTACCTATCGATATCCTACTGAAAAATCTCAGGTGAGATCTCTATGAGCGAAGTTTCGGAGTAATATAGAAAATACCCAAAAATTCAAATAATAATCTACAAATATATTATACAACGATAGTTTCACCGAGGTCGAGCAAAACTTGTGTATACACAAAATACAAGTCTAGTTTTTACATCGTTAAGGAGGTTGTCTTATAAAAATTGAGGATTTAGAAGAAAGTTTGCCTCTTTAGGTAATTTAAATCTGACGATTTAAATAATAACATGTGTAAAATAAGAGTACTTTATATCCAAAAAAAAAGAGTAAAAACGTATTTTTTATAGTGTAATTCGAAATATTGCTTATGAAAGTAAATGTGGTTTGAAATAGTACAAATATTTATTTTTTATCCGATTTCAATATGTCTAAGCTTATTTTCTTCTTTATATATTTACCTATAAATTTACCGAGGAAAATTTCAAAATCCTTTATGAGAACAAAGTTATACTTAATTGTTTATGTAAAAACGCGTCCGCTGCTGGGTTTTTATAAATTCTTCTTATATTTATACTTGTTCCTAGTATATATACAATCAATGCAGTTTCTTATACTTTATGTGTTGTGCTCTGTTCTTTTTTACTTGCGGAAGTCCTAAGACTTTTTCCGTGATTAGATTGGTTATGAAAAAATTCGATTTTTAGCGTCAGCTTCAGGTTGTATATAGTTTTATTTTGAGGGCCATTATAGGTAAAGAAAAATTGGGAATAAATACAGCTTTTAAGAACACATATAAAGATTAACATTTGTTAGTATATATATATACATATATTTTAATAACCCTTAACTTCATGTTTTTATTTTGAATGTTTATAACTATTTTTGTTTATTCACCATAAAAATTTAAATTTTCAATACATTATATTTTTTATAAAGTTTACAGAGAAAAACGAGAACAGAAGAATTGTTTAGTTTCTAATATAAGGGATCAAAACGAAAATGTGGTCCATGATAACATCGAAGCTATTCAATTAACAGAAGCAGCTTTATCTAATCAAGAAGTAATAATGAATAATGAAGATTTCGATGATAGACCAAATATGTCTAGTGCGCCAAAATTTTTAGGTACGTTATTGTCTATGCATGTTCCACTTTTATTTGTTATTTGATTTACATATATGCTATAATATTTTTTTAATAACTCTTAACTTTATGTACTTGTTTTGAATGTTTTTTTTAATCGCCGTACAAATTTAAATTTTCATTACATTATATTTTTTTATAAAGTTCACAGACAAATAGGAGAGCATGATTATTGTTCAGTTTCAAATATAAGGGATGAAGAAGAAAATGTTGTCCATGATAATATCGAAACCATTCAATTAACAGAAACAGTTTTGACTAATCAAGGAGTAAAAATGAATAATGAAGATTTTGATGATAGACCAGATTTCGATACGCCAAAATTTTTAGGTACGTGCTTTTAACATTCTCAATAATATCTTTTTATCGTTTGCTAACGTTTAAAACAAATTAGTTTTCCTCTTACTTTTAACCCCGTCGTTAAAAATAATTTTGTAAGTGCCAGCGAAAATAAAGATAAGACAATTTATGAAAATCCCGTTACTATTATCGAAGTAACTCCTAATTCATCAAAACTGTTAGGCGAGTAATTAAAATGTATAATTAATTTATTGTTGAATTGTGCTTTAGATCTACAGTTGACTGGGAAAATATTCAAATTTGTTCCGTTTTTCTGGATGAATTGTACAGTAGGTCCTCAGAATCAGAAAATGATCAAGAATTGGATTCAGAAAATAAAATAACAAAAAATCAAGAATGTGAACCCTGCTGAAAAAAATCCTATGTTTATTTACGTAAATAATAACGTTATTAATAACGTGATTAATAACGTGACGTTATCAACCGTTTTGCTACGTTATTAATTACGTAATTAATCACGTAATTAAGCACAAAATTATGCACTTAATAGAAATTTAATCAATGAATAAAACATTAACCAATTCAATTAAAGATATATTTTTTGATATACTTTAGATTTATTAAATTAGGAAGGTTTTTTAATGTGGTGAATAAACATTTGTAACAGATCCAGCAGAAGAAACGTTGATCAGCCATAGGTTTAGCGAGTGACCACGCGCCTTTATTTTCGTGTCGTCGGCTAATTCTTGATGTGAGAGACCGGCTAACGAGTTGTGCAGGCTCATTTCTATCCTGTCTCTCTCGCACTCGCAGAGTTTCAGTGCCGTCTGTCATGTGAGTGGAACTGCGCGGCGACGATAAGGTTCTCGTCTTGTGATACTGCATCGTCAAGAAATTCGTCATCGACTGCAATTTGCAACCTCGGGTAAAATAACTTTATTTATTGCTCTCGGCAACGAATCGGCCCAGGTGCAGATTCAGTGCTGCTTTTCACTTTCACTCTCTCACATACATGCTCTGTTTACATTTTCCTAACCTCATTCACACTCTAATTTCATGCTGTTTTTCACTGAACCTGTCTCTAGTATAAGTATTTCTGTTTCTATATAATATTACTAATAGAGATACTTTTATTCTAGCTCTTTCTGTACTAAAAACTATCTTTCTCTACTCATTTTTGTGTTGGTGGTAGCTAAAGCTGGCTGCGGAAGCCTTGGTTTTGGCTAGAGATTTTTCCTGCCAACTTCTGTGTTTTCCATCCGATCTTTTGAACTGAATTTCCATTGTAGCATTAATCATTACTAACTTTTTCCACCATTAACCTTTATCCTAACTTAATTCTAACAAAAGTTATGGCTCAGACAATTTTGTGTGTCTGGAGCATAACGAGTCTCTTCGACTCTTTAACTTTTCCTTGTTTCCCTTAATCCTAACTTCTCTTTGCATGTAAACTAACTTTCCAAATAATATATCAAATCTTTTCTACTAATTTATTCTGCTCTACTGACTTTATTATTAATTTTTACTCAGAAAAAGTTGTGGTGCCTTTTTTTTTTATCTAGGGTGAGGACCCTACTGAAAAAAATCCTGAGCTAAATTTAACCTATCCAAAAAATTATTTTTATAATAAAAGTACCTGATTCTTTGTTTTTATGTTAATTGTTCAGGTAGCTGTCAGATCGAGCAAGTAAAGGTTAACAGAATATAGTTCTGTGAAAGCGCAAAGCATTATTGTGTGCCCAGAATGGTAAGTACAATAAAATAAGCGTCACTTTGCAACATTATTGTGGGCTGTATGTCCTTAAGAATGAATAATTATAGTTTTCAAGACAAAATATGTTGTTAATAATGGTATATTATTTATTTACACGTTGTTAATAAAGATATGAAACATATTTTGTATGATAAAGTACAAATGCTTTACAAGAACTTTTGTAAATTAATGTTATTTTTATAAATAACGTTAATTTTTAGAAAAATTTGGTGAATATTTGTATGAATAATTGAAATCCTTTTATTTTGATGCATATATGTATTAATTATAATATATTTTAATGTTATGTAGGTTTAAATATTATATAGTTATCAAGTTTATACAACGCGTAATCAGCATTTATCATCAGAAGAAGAACCAGCTTTTAGATAAGTATATATTTAATAATTGGAACAAAAATTGTAATTAAAATATTTGAATTGATTCTTTGTATTCTATCTGCTTCTTTCAGGAGTTTAGCAATCGAACCGAAGGCGAGAGTGTCTAACGCGAATTACGGGTTTGCCATTTTACTTGCCGCGGTGTGTACACTATTTTTCTGCTCGACGTCGCCAGAAAGCGGCAACTTCGTTTTCAGAAAGTTGGCGCTTTCCGGCCGGAGGGTAAAAAAATTACATTTTGCAATTACACAACATCGAAGGTAAATTTATAATTAATTTTTGTAAATTTATTTTTCTTATTTTATTATTTAATATAATTTAATATAAGTTAAAAATTTTTAAATATTTGCTTAATTAATTTAATTTATAACGCTTATTTAAATTGAGTTCATGTAATATTAGAAACATAAAAGTTCCTTTCAGTTCTATATTTTTATTCACCACATTAAAAAACCTTCCTAATTTAATAAATCTAAAGCATATCAAAAAATATCTCTAGTTGAATTGGTTAATGTTTTATTCATTGATTAACTTTCTATTAAGTGCATAATTTTGTGCTTAATTACGTAATTAATTACGTCATTAATTACGTTATTATTCTCGTAAATAAGCTCAGGATTTTTTTCAGCAGGGAAGACGACGGAAATCAAGAATCAAAAAGTCCATTAAGATACAGCAGTGACATATCCTAAGATATGAACCGTTAAATTTTGAAAAAACATCAAAACAACCATAGTTTTACAACTTTAGAAAAAAACAAAGATATTAGTGTGGATGCAGGAAATGAAAAATTATTGCCAATTACTGTAAAAGAAAGTAAGATATTTTTTATTGTCTTAATAAATTTGCTTTTAATTGATTTAAAAATTTCCTAATGAATTTAAATTTAATTACACTAAACAACTTTTGTCTTTCAGATCATAGATCAAAAAACTCTATAAAATGTCTGAAGCCCTTAAATAAAGTTCAATTCCCTGAATTGTCATATGAAGATATTGTTTATGATCCTGAAGTTTCTGAGACTGATAGTGATGATCAATGTATTGAATCTGATGAGCAGGAAAAAAAAAAACTTTAAAACCTCTTGAACCTTCAAAAGTAGATTCGAATTCACTAAACAAAAAATGGATTGCTACATCTACTGAAGGTGGAAAATACTATGTGAAAGAAAATTGTTGTCCTTATTGTTACAGAACAGACTGCATGGCGTCTTGATCGACATTTAATTTCTCATCATAAACATGAAGCAAAAGTAAAAGAAATTATTCTTCTAAAACCTAATAGTACTTTACGTCGACAAAAATTTGCCGAACTGTGCAGAATTGGCAACGAAGCATTCAATAAATCCAAATTTTTAAATGCAACAAAAAAAATTATACCAGTTCGAAAAATTTCCAAAAAAATAAGAAAATATACTAACGATAATAATCGACATTTAACATCAAAAACAGATATTCAATCGAGGATTGAAAAAAAGAAGGAAGAGTATAATGAGATCGTGGTTCAAACTGTTGGGGGAAATACAAAAAACTTAAAAAATAATAAATTAGAAGATTCCGTGAATAACATCGAGAACGAAACCGAGCAACAAGAATCACCAAATCCACAAAAAGCATTTTACCTCCGCGTACATATGCGTAATTTTCATAATGGAAAAAATAATATGCTTATTCGAGATATTATTTATTTATTTATCTAAATCTTAAACGGGCTGAAAGCCCGTATATATAGAGTATATAATACTACAAATAGTTAATAGCCGGGGGTGAAAAACAAATAATTATCAAAAGCTATGTACATTATAAACTTCAAATAATGGTATCCGGGTATACCCTACACATCTTAAATCTATGCGGAAGTGCAGATATAGTTTCGCACATTATCCTTAAATATTACAATCCTGTCGGTCTCAGATCCAAAGAGAGCAAATTCCAAGAATGACGCAAGCGATTAACTGGAGAATATAATCGAAAGTTAGAGCTCGCAACAAATTCACTTAACAAGCGCGGAGACCTAAGTGAGTAAGCAAAATCACGAGGTAGAAAAAACAGATTTATCTTCGGACAGTTTACATGGCATTTGACGATTTTGAATACATAAATACAATCCAAATAGCAATGCAGATCTTTTATAGACATAAGATCGAGATGCTCCATTATTGGTTCGAAATCATGATCAAAATAAGACGTAGGACAATCTAGTTTATAAGCAATGATTCTCAATACCTTATGTTGGATTGATTCTAGTTTATTACGTAATAAAGCAGTGTAAGGTAACTAAATTACAGAACCATAGGTCAAAATCGGAATGACTAAAGATTTGTACAAGTTGTGGCGTAAATACGCTGATATTCAAAACTCGCGCCGATAGCGCGCACAATCGGTTCCCCAAATTGTGCGAATTACATTGAGAAAAAAATCTAGTTGATTCAACATGAATATATACAACAAAATAAGCTGTTATTTTGACAGAGCCGCCTTTGATTGAAAGAAGGCATCGTTGACGTAATAGACGCTCTGTTAAAATAACAAGTTGCTGTTAAATTAATGGATTTTGAAACTGAAATAAAAAAGAGTAATTTTGTTAAATTAATACAGATTTTATTGATTTAACAGAAATTCACGTTGATTAAAAAAAAACTTTTGTTCATTCAAAGGAGGCATCGTTTAATTAATAGAGGCTTTATTAAAATCGCCGATTCCTTAATATTAAAACAATGAAAATTAATTTAGTTAAATTAAAAGATATGCGGTCAATTTAATATAAATGTACGTGAGCCATGGAGGGAGAACTAAAACAATCGGGGATCGACTTAGCCGGTTCGCGCTGTCTTTTGTCCTTACTCGTTCCCACCGTGCATGTGCCCGTAAATACTTTTACAAAAGTGATTAAGTGTGAAAAATGGATAACGAAAACGGACGGCAAGAAGAACTGGAAAATGTAAGTAAAAATTGTATATGTAACAAACGGCTGTTATATTTATAACAACCTTTTAGAGGTTATTTGTATTATTAATGCAAATTATTAATGCCGATTATAAAGAGAGAGAGAGAGAGAGAGAGAGAGAGAGAGAGAGAGAGAGAGAGAGAGAGAGAGAGAGAGAGAGAGAGAGA
>JAWWEO010019693.1:0-12926 GCA_035582975.1 Ormyrus labotus | reverse complement strand
TATATCTCTGGATCAAATGGGCCTACAGAGTACAGTTTGGGTCCATTTGATCACAATAAGCTATATTTTTAATATATTTTTTTTTTAAAAACTCTTAATACTAAGCATTTTTTGTTTCAGGGGTTTCTTCAAAGGCAAATGACGGGTATAAGACCCCCTTAACGGAAGCAATGTTAAAGCTCATAAGTTTTTCAAGTCAATTTTACAATAGATAACGACAGCAATCCGGTCGATAAGGTAGATCCGCGTAGATAACTTAAGAAATAGTTCGGGTTAAGGGTAGGGTACAGTCACAAAAAAAAATTCTGTTTTTAATAATATATATTTACAGAATAGTAACTATGTTTTAGTTGCATAAAAGTAAAGAAAGAAAAAAATTTTCAGCCTATTTCAATAAAATTTGAAAGAATTTTACCTTAAAAAGTAATAAAAATAGATGCTTATTCGAAATGTCTCTTACGGGGCAAAGTTTTAGATATCATCAAAAATTGTACTTTTTTAATGCGCAGTGCCAATACCTGCAACTTTACACAGGCTTTTGTTCGTATACTCAAAAATGTAAATTAAAGACCTTTTTGAATGAGCGAAACATTAAAAAAGTGAAAAATGCTCTATTTTTAACAATATTATTTCCAATAAAAAACTGAAGAATTATTTGAAAGATAAAAGCCTATGTAACTTTTTTATAAATATAAGAACCAACCTTCTTGTACTATTTCCAGCTGGATTCAAAGAAACTTGCCCTGTAAGGAACAGTTGGAAGATAGAAAAGGTTGATTTTGAGAAAAACAAAATTAAAGATTTACTCATAAACACTTTGAAGATTTTCTTACTTTAGCGGTTCAAAATTTCCCAGCACCATACAACACTTCTTCCTGTTTTTTTAATGAAGTTTCTGATGACTGCTGATATTTTTTTTAATTTGGTGCACTTATCAAGACTAAGAGATTCGTTTCTAGCTAAATTCTGCTTCGACTACTTCCATCGCACTAAAAGATTAAAAAAATGTATCTTATTCTTCACATTCTTCTTGATTTCTTTTCTCTCTTTAAGTATAATATAATGAGTAAAATTTGTGTGCTCGTTGATACCATGTACTATTATTAAAAGATACACTGATATATAAAATTTCAGTCATGATATATAATTGTCACTTGATAAATTTACAAGCCACTCACTCAGTCATTCACTGTACTCAATGTTTTTAAGTAGTTCCTTCCTTGCTGAAGAATTAACAAACAAAATTTGCCTATTCTTAATTAAATCAACAGGTTCTTCTGGATTACTAAAATTAGTTTCAAGATTATCTATTTTTCTCTTCTTTAGAGCACATAATAACTTTTTAGTTGCAAGTTTCTGTAGATTATTCTGTTTTGATGAATGATGATTTCTATTTATTAACTTCATTTTGAACAAATAAATAGATAAAGTGTCAGCGAACAAATGAAGTAAATATTAGCAGCCGACGCGCATACAGTACGTGTTACATTACAATACATGTGCCATAATATTAAGGTGCATTCTCATTGTCGAATATTTCGTAGTACATTTCGTATTATGAATTAGAAAATTTAAAAAATAAAGCATTATTCAATTTTATTAAATTTCATTAAAAATTCGTTTTTTTTTGTTTTATTATTTAAAAATTAAGCATTGAAATTTTTTTATTTTGACTCCAATGAATGTTCTAACACATTCTTTGATACTTCTAGAACACATTTCTAAAATAAAAGAAATTTGAGTTTTTTGATGATTTTTTACTGTACTCTATCCTTAAACTTTAGATAAGTAATTTGAATGTCGCGTGATGATTTACAAGAGATTACAACGACATCCCGGTCGGTAAAACAGATTCCTAGAACCTGTATTTTTCTCATCATCACACATTAGTTTAAGTGCATTGGCACATACAATTAAGATACACTTGCTTATACATTGTAATAGATATACTAAATAGATCATACGATTTTGTTTGTAAATTTTCTTTGGAGTCTTAAATAAATAAGAAATGAAACTTATTTCTGTTTGAATGATTGTTTTTACCCTTCACCATCTACCATTCTTTCGAGTCATTCTCTAAAATTAAGGAATTGATAAAAGTAGAGTCTTTTATTAAATATTAAGATATTCAAATTTTTGCAAGCTTAACTTCTAAGAATAATTAAAATTAGAGATATAAGAGCTTTTGAATAGAGAGTGAACTTTGCAGATTTAATATTTTTTGATATTTATTGTATACTTCTTTTTTTGTTGCATTGTGCGGATCTTTTTTCCAAATGTTGTATAATTTTTCTTTTGTAGCACATGATATAATTATAGTTTTAGTTATCCAGCATTTTCTGGGTGTATGTTTTCTTTGTTTATTATTAATTAATATTTTCGAGTCAGTTAT
Organism: Ormyrus labotus; assembly: GCA_035582975.1. Taxonomy (NCBI): domain Eukaryota; kingdom Metazoa; phylum Arthropoda; class Insecta; order Hymenoptera; family Ormyridae; genus Ormyrus; species Ormyrus labotus. The sequence goes on along the minus strand of JAWWEO010019693.1, from coordinate 10,534 downwards.
GCATTTTTTAATATTATATATTAGTTGATCTAAGGCTTTATTTGGCTTTCATGTTGTGGAGATGTCTGTCCAATTTGTGTTTTTGCTTACAGCTTCAAGTTTGTGATAGCTTATTTTCTTGTAATTTGGTTTTGTTTTCGTCTCTTTTCGTTGTTTTCTTTAATGACATTAGGATCGGGTAATGATCATTAAATGGTATTGTTAGAGTATAGCTTTTGTGTGCGATTTTATCAAGTTTTATATACAAATTATCAATACACGGACCATTACTCGCGTCATTATTTGCTGGTCTAGTTGTTTCATTGAAATGTGGGCGATATCCATTTTCTAGTAGTATCTGTAAAAATTCTTGGTCTATTATTTCATTGCTGTTTATGTCGATGTTAAAATCACCGATTATTAGGTTATTTTTAAATTTTGTTGTTTATTCTCAATAGTTCTTTAAAAGTTATGATAAATTGAGTTTTCTTTATACTATGACATCTATACAACGCTGATATTAGTATTTGTGAATTATCTTCTAATGTAATTTTTGAATTTATTATTTTTCATTTGTCTTGTGACGTCCCGACTTTTTGACGTCTCACTTATTATAATGCAAACGCAGAAAATTATAATAATATATGTATTCTCGATTTTTAAACGATAAAAATTAATTTCAAGACAAATACTTTACTGAACGCCTTCGCCACAATTATCGAAAAAGCATTAATTCAGCATTCATCGCCGCTACTTTGTAACCTAGTTAAGCCTCAACATTTCGCTTTCCCAGACAGCAAAACTATTCTAAATGAATTCTTTTTAAGCAGAATTGACTTAAAAAGACTTCATTTGGGATAATTTTGCCGTCTGGGTTTAGTATGAAAAACTGCAAACAGCTCGAAGAAGTCATCGCCACCAACCAATGGCACATATAAATCTCTTGGACCTGTCTTAATTTCATCATCAAAGGATTACACAGGTGAAAACCTCAGCAAAATATCACCTTTAAAACGAAACAAACAGCAGCCAAGTCTTGTCCGAAGTTTCATACCGGAAGGCTGCCCGTTTTTGACTGGCATTATCAGTCAAAGTAATAGCCACGAGTATTTACCGTGAGCTCCTTAAATTAGCTATAATTTACAAGTACAATAATTGTTAAGAGTGAGAAGCCAAGTTCGAGAAGGAAGCCGTAGCCGAATCCAACAACTCAAGGAACTCCAGAAAGGCTTGAAGACATCGGAAGTACAGTAGCAGAGAAAGAACGCATCAGGATGTGGAGTTCCGGAAAACGAACAAGCAATCAGCACCTTCTTCAAGGAAGCAAAGGCGCAGAACCGCACCCCAGCTGAGCTGCAGGATCGAGAAACGAACACCAGCTATTACGCAGGCATCAGACTGCCATTTCAACAAATTACGTTTATTGTAAGTCGAGCGAAGCAAATATCAAAAGTAACCTATTGGCGAGCGTAATTCTAATTGCGAAAGCGTTAATTAATATTAATCATATGCAGACTTGTTTTGTAAAATTGTTATTAATATAAATAAATCGAAAAGGGTATTAAAAATATTTAAAATATTATTTATATATCCATTTAACTTCGAAAATAAGAAATAAATTAATAAATAGATAAATAAAATTCAACTCTCATCAATTTCAAGAATATTAATAATTATATAACTTCAAGAATTTAAAGTATTTAATAATTATCTGAAGCTAAGACCATTAAAATAGTCAATCACAATAGTTATAATACGGTGCACTGCTTCACGTGACGTCACTGCTTGACGTAGAGTCGGGCGCAGTGCAGAGCGGCAAAGTCTAAGCGCGCACAACTTTACGTGACATCACTGCGTGACGTAGAGTTAAGCGCAGCGCAGAGCGGCAAAGTCTAAGCGGGTACTACTTTACGTGACATCACTACTTCACGTGACGTCTAAGCGCGCACTACTTCACGTGACGTCACTGCTTGACGTTGTAACCGTGCACTTAGCACGTTTACAATTATTTAAATTATTCGTTGTCGCGAGCTGCCTAAAAAGCCGATGCTCGGCGCAGCTTAGGAAAAATATATAAAAATTAGATAGGAAGCTTAGGTGAAGAGGGCCCTAAGCAGTCCAAGACAACCCTGTACAACACCACCCAACCCTACTTGAGGAAGAAAGAAGAGAGAGGAACGCAACCAACGATGACACCTGAAAGAAAAAGAAAGATTAGAATATGTTAAAAAGAATAGCTATAATTAGATTAAAACTCACCTGTTCGTTTACTCGTACCCAGCTGAAACCCTCAGGACCATCTGCTGGGCTCGCAGCACCTTGAAAGGACCTCCTCGATGAAATCCACACCTGAGGAAAGGCAAAAAAGGAGTTAGTATGATAGTCGAGTAAAGGTGAGAGTGTCGAAGCACTGCTTATAGACACTCTCATGGTTGTTAGAAAATGCATGCAAAAATATACAACATGCAGATTAGTTTGTCAAGAGCATGCAGACAAGACAACATTGAAAAATAGAAAGGAGAGTACAGCTCTTTACTTACTTGTCAAGGATGCAGCCCTCGCACCAGCTCCAAGCAGGGAAGCAGCATCTAGAAGACACACCTGAAGACTCGCTGGTGACTGCTCTGATATCCAGACCTCGGATGGAGCAAAAGAAATTAGAAAAAGGATTTGACACAAGGTGAGAGCTTGAAGAGCTCAGCTCTCCAGCATGCACTCTCACCAAGAAGATTAGTATAGCATGCAAGTTAGGAAGGCATGCAGAACAAACACTAGACAAATAAAAAGGAAGCTCACGAGTGAGCACTTACTTTTCAAAAGCGAAGACCGGCGACGTGAAGATTGAAGACTTGAAGATCCGCATCCCTGGAGTTGGAGAAAGAGAGCGGTGAGGTACATAACCTCGAACCGCCCATCGTCGTCTTCGGCGGCTCACGCAGCATCGCTGAGCGCCTTGGTGCGTCCAAGCACCATCTCCGCAGCTTCAGCACGGAGAAAACAAACTTTGAAAACACCCGCGAAGCCGGACTCGAGACGACACTTCGAGTCCCGGCTGAGCGCGCGCGCTCCGCATCGCGATGCAGAAAATTGAAACTGCATGCGCGCGAAAGTGCGCAGTAGTCGCAAAGCGGTTCGTCGCAAGCAAGAGCGCGGCGAACACGCATGCGCGCGCAATCTCGCGGGTCTCGTCGCACAATCGATCGACGCGATCGACCACTTCGTCTTGCGACACTGCTCAGATCGGCCGCAATTCGGAACATTGTCCCGCGACACCGACTTTTAAAAAAGATACATTTTGTCTCAGTTTTTGGTGCCATCCACGTACCGTGTGGAAGCAGCCCGCAGTTCTAATAACGAGAGGACGTCGAAGCGGAGGACCACCAGCCCAGGACTTCAGCAATTATTAGGGTAAATCCTTCGATTTTCTCCGCGTACTCAGCGTCGAGCATCGTCGCGTCGCGCTCGCGGTTTCCGGGAACTCGCGTCCCTTTTGTGCTCTGTCGAAGGAGCTAGTTTGTAAATTTGCGGTAGTGTTTCGCTGTAATTATTTTGCTGTAAAATTCTACAGCTGGCGCCCATTATTATTAAATAAAAGTAATTATTAATGTGTTTTCATAAATTGATCGTTTATTTATTTATTGATTTTATCCCCCTTTCGTTACCGCAAAAATTCCCCCCTTACCAATTAATCGTTACAACGTAGAGTCGGGCGCAGTGCAGAGCGGCAAAGTCTAAGCGCGCACTACTTCACGTGACGTCAATGCGTGATGTAGAGTCGGGCGCAGCGCAGAGCGATGAAGTCGAAGAGCGCATTATTCTGCGTGACGTATAACCGAGCGCAGAGTAGCAAAACCAACGTATGTGCTACAGTTAGTGTAACAGCATTAAAATAAATTTAATTCTCAGTTCATTAAGAATAATTCGGCTCTTGTTTTAATCTCTTGATTTAATTAATCGACACTCAGGCACTTGTGCCGAGACGGATGCGCTGCATAATAAAGTTAGTTGTTGCTCGCAAAAAAGCGAAACCTAGTTGCTTTACTTAAATAAAAAGTGGCTCGCAACAGTCTATTTCAATTATCTCTGTTGTTTCAATTAATCTATCATCTATATACATAACTACTCCGTCATTTTGATTAATTCTACTGTTATTGTAACAGATTTTATAACCAGTTATATTGAATAAATTATGATTATCCATTCTCCAAGTTTCTATACAAATAATGATGGATGGCTTAACTTCCAGGCTTTTTAGAAATACTAGTAACTTATAGTTGTGATTTAAACTTCTTATATTAATGCAAACTATAAAGTCTTTTTCTAATTTCATCATTTTATTTAGTTTACGTACTTTATTAATTCTTATTTCATTATTTATTATTTTCTCTGTTTCTTCCGTTTCTAATACTTTGGAATTATTGTCTTATAAATGGTGAATCATTTGTTCTAAATACTGTGTTTTGGCTTGTAAGTTTTTGTATTGTATTTGGTGCTGATAAAGTCGTCTCCTCTTCATTATCTTTTTCCGCTTTACCAAATATATAATTTCCTACTTTACCAAAGTATCTCTGATAAGTGGGTTCTATAGGATAATCTGTTGATTTTATGTAACGTTGCACTTTCTTTTTTAGGATTTCACATAATTCACTATCTATTATACTGTGGTTTATATTATAATTGGTTTTGTGTTTCTTGTTGCTATTCTCACAGTTTATACATTTTTTAATATTACTTGTACATAGTTTAGCTGAATGCAGGCCAGCACGTATGTAGCATTGCACTTCGCTATTACATTATTTGCCACCGTGTCCAAAACCGGCGCACTTGACACATGGGATTCGTATTTATGAGATCGTATACTTTACAATTTTGATAGTCTATAAATATTTTACTCTTGTTTTCTTTTATATACTTGTATATATTTGCAGTTACTTCGATTATTGCACCAATAGAGTTTTTATTAGAGAAACTAGTTAACAATTTGCACTTATCTTCAAAATTGCTAAAATTTCTTTCATTAATATCTATTTGTATTTCTTCTTTGATTTGGAAATCTTTACTTATTTCAACTACTTTCATTATAGGGTTTTTAATTTTTTCTTTTTCTATTTTAAAGTTTTCATTTAATTCCTTCTTCAGAGTATTTTCTATTGCTTCTACACTGTTAGTATTCATACAATTTATTATTACAGTGTCTTTGTTTTTTGTAATTACTTTTTTGTTTGAATTTCTTTATTATTTGTTAATAAATTGCATACTTTTTTTTCTAAATTTGTATCATCATAGTTGTTTGTTTTCTTAATTATTAGTTTTGGCACTTTTTTGATCTTTTGCTTTGGGTTTAGCTGTGTTAGTGTTTCAGTATATGTTGTCACTTTAGTATTATCTATTTTGTTTTTACTTGCCTTTTTTTTGGTTAAGATTTCACTTAATATTTGGTTTTTATCCTGCACTTCTTTGGCGAGTTGATTTAATAGATCATTTTCCAGTGTAAGTACATCTACTTCACTAAGGTCTTCAAAAATGGTTTCATTAAGCTTTGTTCCCTTATTTGTACCTTTATTTATTTCTGGATTTTTCTCGTGTATTTCCTGTATGATTTCTTGTTTGAAAATCTCTTTGTCTTCTTGTTTGTATTGTGCAATAAAAGCTGCAACAGGTCCACTAAGCTCGCCATATGGTAGGTTACAGGTTAGTGCAAAATTCGGATGGTCTTGATATATGATAAAAAAACTGCTTAAGAATTTTATTGGTACTCCAGAATTATATTTAGTACCTCACTTGTATGTTGAAATTCCTCAGACAATATGCACACTACTGCACCAACTTTTTGATTAGAGTGACATTTATAATATTTATTAAGCGGAGCGGCATCGGGTGGCTCCTTGCTCGCCGATGCCATGTTGGCCTTTAAAATTGTTTCTCTGAAAATCAAGTTTCTGAATATTCAAAATGCTCCTTACGTGGTAATTTTCATTGGATCCAGCTGAAACTTTACACACAGGTTGGTGATTATGACGTCAAAGAAGTTAAAGAGGCTTCTGTCCTTAAATTAAATTTTTCATTTTTTTATTACTAATTACACAGGCCGACAGAATTTGACAAAGTTTCTTTCCCAGAAACCAGAGTATACTTTCCCGAAGGATTGTAGTGCGCTGAATCCAAATCCGGCCTCAGAATCACTATTACGTTAGATTTTTGAGATATGCTAGCTTAATAGTGCAAAAAACACCGGTTTTACCCTTTTTTGCTTTCTCATAGAGAAAGCTTTGAATCGGTGAAATTTTTCGTGTCTCATATTTTGACGTAGTAGCACATTTTTTGGTTCAGAGAATCCAAAAAAGTAGTTTTTAAAAAATATCCGGATGTATGTATGTACGTACATACGTATATATGTATGTAGCTCCCCCTTAACTATTTTTAAACGACGCCGTGGGTTCGCTTCAAATTTTGCGTACAAGTTTCATTTTATTTTTGTGAGGGGATTTCAAAATTTCAAGCACTTCTATAGATTAGTTTTTGTTTTACCGTCAATTTTCGATTTTTGAAAAATTTTAATGATAGGATTGAGATATTTCAATCGAACAAAAAACATTTTAAAGTGCATAAAAATAAAAATGATTTCAGAGAAAAAAGGTACTTTAGTTTTTATTGTTCTTTTGTTTTTAACAAAAATATTTTTTTTAAAAAGATTATAACTCTTAAATTAAATTCTCAACTGCTCCGAAGAAATTTTTGGTAATTAACAGTATATAGAACTAAAATCTACAAAAATTTCAAGCGATTGTGTTAATTACTTTTTGAGAAAAAAGCTGAAAACTGAACAAAATGAGATTACAGAAGTAAAAAGGCTTCAATTCACTTGAAATTTTCAAAAAAGGTAGATCTTTTTTTTTATGAAGGTAGATCTTTTGTATGTTTACAGATGTTATATCTTAAATTTCACCTTTTAATAGATACCTTAATTTTAACTTAAATTTCACCTTTTAATACATAAGATAATAGTAATCATTTCATAACATTGCATTTATAATATAAATTAATTGTTTCATTGTTTTTATGTTCTCTATGAGAAAACATTGTGCCAAAATCGGTTGGCAGCGTTTTTTTTTATGTAACTAAAACATAGTTACATTTCAGACAATATAGAATATTAAATACAGAATTTTTTTTTACTGTACTTCACCCTTAAGAGGGTATTATACCGAAAAAATTTCAAAACATTGAAAATTTTTTTTATTACTTATTTTGATTGTATATGTTATATTTTTTAATTTTTCCTCTCACTAGAAACCAAAGATTCTGTACTCAAAAATACGTAAGGGTAGGTCGATCTGGTAATAGGCGCACGACATGTTCTTGCGGACCAGTGTAACTAAAATAATTATGTAACTTAATATAAATAATTATAAAAAATTTAATATGAAATTTTTTCTGGCAGCCGACGCAAAAGCAAATCATTTGTTTTTTTGCGAAATAAGAAAAAAAAGAAGTTTATGAATTACATTAAAGTTGGACTTATTCTTACCTGAGAATCATAAGAAGGCTTTAAATAATAAAGAGCCATTTCTTGGTGAAAAACACTAGTGGCTGAACCTGATAAAGGTGGAATAATCCATATCCAATCAGCTGGACATCCATTTCTTAAACGCATTTCATTTTCGTAGTGTTTCATAAATGATTCTGATGCCGCATGGTGATCCACAATAGTTATGTTTTTAATCTAAAATTTAATGATACTCATGTATTTAAATGGAAATAGGATACCTTACTCTTAAATTTCAATACCACTTATAATTTATCACTAGCGATAAATGCTTTACTTGCTAACGCTTGCTCAGTAATATTTTGTTTTTTAAATATATGCATTCTAAATTAACCGCTTAACTGGTATTGCATCATATACGTACAAAAAAATCGTGCCAACTCCGATATTGTTTTATATATATACATACTTGAATAAGTTACTTAACACTTTCAGTCACGAATTTTTCCAGCAATCATTTTTTAACGAAATTTGGTATATAAGGGTTTTTAAGGTGGCTGATTATGAATTTTGATAGCAAAATGGCAGATCCAACATGGCAAAATTTAAAAAAATGGTAATTTTTTCTGAAATCTAGTCCTACATAGCACGAAAGTTTCTCAACGAAAGTTTCATGTAATATTACCCAGAAAGATTCGTTAAAGCTTGTAGGAAAGTCTATAAAACTTTCCGGAATATTACACGAAAGCTTACGACGATATATTTCTACCACATTTATGTAACATAACAAGAAAGTATGAAACAAAGGAAAAGTCGAATCTTACATGAAATCTTTTAGAAAGCTTACAAAATCATTACAAGGAATATTTCAAATATCAAGACACCTTTAACAAGACATCTTTCATGAAAGATAATAAAATGATTTGAGGAAGTATTTCTCTTAATAAAAGTTAAAAGAAATATTACTGTATCCTTCCAAAGAAGTTCCACTATAACTTACACGAAGCATTCATGAAAGATTGTAGGAAGATTCCACGCGAAATTTATGAGAGTTTGAATAAAAACCTCATACGAAGATTCCCACGCAGACTACCTTTAGTTGCAATATTCCCCCGAATCTTCCTGCAAGATTATATTAATCAGTCAGGAGCACTTTCATTCAAAGTCTCATTAATCTTTCAACTAAGATTGCCGTTAGATTACTACAAATCTTTGAAAGGTAAAAAGTGTAGTTGTTGACAGATTACCACGAATATTATTGTAGCATTACAGGAAGCTTTTACTTCTATATTTCACAAAAATCGTGCGAAGAGTAGAGTACAAAAATGAGTTAATTGAAAAGTTCAAACATCTTAGTAAAACGTTGATATGGCATTTAAGATTAGGACATGCGTCTAAAGCTTATTTAATGAGCATGGCGAAAATAAATTCAAATTTATTGAAACCACAAGAGGTTAATTTAGATATTAGGGTCTCTGAATATGAAGCTTGTTCAATCGTAAAAAGCGTTAAATTGTCATTCCATCAAATAAGAAGTAGAGCTAGTAAACCGTTACAAATATTTCATGCGAATACGATGGGTCCTATTGATCCTGTTGTACATCTTAAAGAATATAGGTTCGTCCTAGTATTAATAGATAACTTTTCTAGAGTAGCTTTTTCATATCTAATGAAAAAAAAATGAAGCACCAATGTGCATATAACAGTATATTAGAAGTATAAGAAATGTTCTGGGATGAGACGAAAAATTCTGTTTTCTTAGGTGCGATAGAAGTACTGAAGTTATCGTTAAAGAAACTGCAGATACGTTGAATAAATTAAGTGCGAAGTTACAGCTAGCTTGTCTGGATTCTCCAGAGCACAACGGAGTGGCTGAGAGGTTTATCAGAACATTGGAAATGAGAGTGAGAACAATGATGTTTGGCTCCTGATTTCCCAAGATACGGGATTTAGCACGATAGGCAGCAACATATACCTATAATAGAACACCGCATAAGTCAATAGAAATGAAAGCCCCTTTGAATAAACTAAACGCAAATTACAAAATAGAGATACATCGATTAAAGAGTCTCGAAATTAGATCTTTGTAAAAGTACTCAGAAATATTGGCACTAAGTTTGCAGTGTAAGATTTGAGAGGTTTTCGTGTACGATATTTCCAGACTGGATGCATAATTTTTGTTCCAGAACAAAATAAATTGTATGAAAATGACCATGTAAGGTTTGTCGAAAAATATATGTATAAGCCTATTTATAATAAGAGGTTACAAAATAAAAACGAAGATCAGGAGGACTTGATTACTATAAAAAGAAAGAATGAGCCTTCATAAATCTCTGAAGAAGCAAGAGAATCAAAGAAAGAATCTTTAATTCCTGCACTGAAAAGAAAAAGAGGTCGACGTAGGAAAAGTGAAAAGGAGATCATTTTTACGATGAATGATAAAACAGAAGAGTCAGACATAAACGTAGCTGAAAGCGATGAAAAAATATCATGTTCTATTAGCTAAAATTCAGGATAATCCTCAAACCTACATCAACTCTTCAGAAAAAGAGAAATGGCGTGAGGTAATAGGCGCAGAACTGAATACTCAAAAATAAACAAGTGTATCAAGTTGTAAAAAGACCAGTAAATCAAAAAGAAGGATCCCAACCAAACATAATTAGTTCGAGGTAGATTTTTAAAAGGAAAATTAACGACTCAAGCAACATGAGATATAAATCCAGATTAATCATTAGAGGATTTCAAGACAAAAATAAATACGACTATAGACCTAAGCGAGGAAATTTACATGGAAATTCTGGAGGGAATATCAAAAGTTTTAGACACTAAAAAAGAATGCGTTTGGAGATTAGAGAAAGTATTGTATGGCTTGAAAATTAGCCAGAAAAAATGGAATGATAAATTCTCTCAGATTATATTTGGGTCTATTAAGCTGCATCAGCCACTACATCCCAATCGAAAAAATCCACCGTCATAACTTTTAAATAATTTCTAACTAATTTATTACCGCAATAAAAAATTTATTACCGCATCCGTCTATTAAAAAACACAGGGCGGTGTAGCTTAAAA
>JAWWEO010019692.1:0-12927 GCA_035582975.1 Ormyrus labotus | reverse complement strand
ACGAATGAGCATTATTTTAAAAAGTCTTAACAATTTAGTGGAAAAAAAAAATTGACGCTCCTTAATTTAATAGAGGATATTTAATTTCGTTCGAAATTTTTGTCGCGATAGTCGCCTAGCAAAAATTTTTTTTTGTTTTATTTTCTCGGTTCAATTTACCTAAATTAAATTAACTTTCAAAAATGGGTGAAACGAGCAATAGCATGAGTGATGCGTACAACCGCGCCTTAATGCACTGTATCGAAGAAATGCCGAAGAAAAAGATGATAGAAATCTTAAACGACGTAGAATTAGTTACTGGAGGCGATAGACTTGACTGCACCATTAGATTGGTTAAGAGATTGCAGGGCGACTACACGGCTGCGGATTTTGTCGCGTCCGAAAGCGACGAGCTTGAAGGAATAGCTCAAATCCGACGCGACCAAAAGCTGCAGCAACTGCTAAAAGAATCCGGAGTTACGGAAATCACACAAGCGCGTATCGCCATACAGCATTCCCAAGCTTTGCAAAGTGAAATGAGCGAATTCAAACCGACTGCGAATAGCTCGGCTCAGTTTAGCGAAAAAGCGATGTCGCTAACAACAACTACAACAACGGTAGTAACGAGCACGGCAGCTAATTTAAATCCAACCGTCGTAATGTCAACGACAACGGTAAATACGACGCAAGCGTTATGATCGCGAGAAATTTATTCTACAACTCCAACGTCATCAGCGAATCCACGACAGGTTCTAATAGAATTGACGAATGGTACAAAATGCCTAGTGTCCGAAGAAGTCGCAGCGGAAATGAGGCGAATCAACAGCTTCGCAATACATTATTACCAAGAAGTGCAAAAATTAACACAAGCAATGAACTTTGCCAGCAGTACAAGACTCCGCAGTAATGAAACTCCAGCACCGAGAAGAACAACAAATTTTAGGGATACTGACGATCTTCACTACATAGAAGAAGACACAACGCACTCAGCGGAATACAGCGCACTACCACCAAGACTATCTCAGGGAAATCAACCTCAGCAAAGAATCGTACAGAGTAATCCTCCATAGAGACAGACGCAACCTTTTCGACTTCCGGCTCTCAGCAGATCGCAACAGTCTGGGGGAGGGGGAGATCTTCATGGAGCGTCGTCACGCCTCCAAGCGGATTTAGCATCTCGGTCGCTGGTTTCACAGAGCGAGGTCGGCAAGACCGTACGACAATGGAAGATCCAATTCTCGGGAGAGAAGGGATCCAGCATCGAAGAATTCCTTCAGCGAGTAGACGAATGTCGTCAACTCGCACACGTACCGGATGAAGACTTGCTCAACACCTTGACGGAGCTTCTGTCAGGTGTTGCGCTCCATTGGTACCGCTAGTCGCGACAGCACTGGGTTACATGGGAAGACTTCTGCGCAGCGGCTCGCCAGTGCTACGGCGTGGACATCAACTTCCAACAGCGGCTCATCGCAGAGGCTCAGATGCGGAAGCAAGGTCGCAAGAAGCCTGCGCGGGACTACATCTTCTGCTTGCTCACCATTCTGAGCAAGTTAGAATCATTACCCAGCGTAGAGCAACAACTGGAGTTGCTTTACCGAAATATGTTGCCTTCACTAAGGAATCTAATACCTCGCAAGGAGGTCACGAGCGTGAATCGCTAAGTGGTCCTCGCGCGTGAAGCGGAGGAACTTCTCGAGGAAGAGCGGAACTTCCCCGCGCCACCTCCGCCTTCAGCGAGCGTACTGCCGGAGGTTGCTTATCGTGAGCCTCAGTCTAGTCAAAATAACAGCACTAGAACCACGAGCAAAGGGCCGAGCGCACACATAGCGGCAATATCGCAACCCTCCGGAAGCTCGGAGACTGCTCAGCTAAGGGAGGAATTCCTTTTACAACTCCAATGACTCAAGACTGAAATGAGCGAACTCTGCAGAGCGAAATCGCCACTTTTTGGCGCACCTCGCTGGAAGGGTAAGCGATCTCCGCCAAGGCAGAAAACGAGCACTAAGCCAAAAGTTACTATCACTGAAGTGAGTGACGACGAAAAAGCGCAGTCGCCTAGGCGGAAACCGGCAAGTGATCGCAATAAGAATCGCAAGCCGGGGTCGCGCCCGAAGGTAGACTGCTGGCGGTGCAGTTGGCCCGGCTATACAAAGGCCGACTGCCCAGAGTGCTTGGGAAGCGGGAAAGGGAGTGCGTAGGTGAGGTCCCTATCGCTCCCTCTTTTCCTGAAGACGCCTCCGGAATAAGGTCAGCCGACTCCTCCGCGACTCCCGCTGCATTAGCGGCTGCTGCTCTAATGCCACTGAAGACTGACGAGCCGAGCCCCGATGTGCAAGACGTAGAGTCCGGAAGAGTTCACTTGAAGGACCCAAAGCTGTATTCCCGCTGGTGGGCTTGCGTGAAAATCGGTGATTTCACCTTGCCTCAGTATGCAATCCAACGCCTTCTCCCTTTCGCAGGAGACGCGGAAGTCTCAGACGGGCGACCTTCGTCCGTGCTGAGCATGGCCGAATTGCCGTTCGAGCTCGGAGGCATCCGCCTCTACTTAAGAGCTCTCGTCTTGAATCAGCTCACAGAAGAATGTTTGCTTGGCGTAGACGGCATCCGAGCTTTCGGCTCGGAGCTTCCTTCGCGCGACGACTGCTTGATCTTCCAAGACGCGGAGAGCCAGACTTCGATTCCTCTTGCAATAGCGGCAATCCGCGCGAATGAAGAGTGCAACCCCGATTCTGTGGGGCTTGCTGAAGTCAGCGAGGAGCAGCGACAACAACTACAAGAGTTGCTTGACCGCTTGCTGCCGCGAGCTGACGCGCCTCTTGTCCACACGCCACTCATCGAGCATGAGATCGACGTGGGCACGGCGAAGCCGATAAAGCAGCGCTATTATCCGGTTTCGCCGAAAATCGAGGAAGAGATGCAACGCGCAAGTGCAAACCATGCTAACCGCGGGAGTAATCCGCTCGTCTAATAGCGAATGGTCGAACCCAGTGGTTATGGTCCGCAAACCGAACGGATCCTACCGGTTTTGCGTCGACTACCGCAAACTCAACGCCGTCTCGAAGACCAGCGCATACCCCCTACCTTACATGGACGCAATTTTGCGCAAACTCCAACGAGCACGCTACATCTCCACTTTGGATTTGAGCAGTGCTTATCATCAAATCCCAATGAAGCAAGAGTGCGCACGTCTGATCGCTTTTACGGTACCTGGATTCGGGCTGTTCGAGTTTACTCAGATGCCCTACGGAGTCGCCGGCGGGCCCGCTACTTTTCAACAGCTAATTGATAAGCTGATTGGTGCCGAGCTCGAGCCGTTCGCGTTCTCCTACTTGGATGTTGTGGAGCGTCTCTTGCAGCGCATTTTCGACGTGGGACTCACCATTAATCGTGAGAAAAGCGAGTTTTGCCGCAGCGAAGTTAAGTACCTCGGCGTACTCGTTAACCGCGACGGATTCCGGATCCGGACAAAATTGCGCCGATCGCTGAATATCCGATACCGAGAAATCTTAAACAGTTACGACGCTTCCTCGGCATGGCGTCGTGGTATAGAAAGTTTCTTGAAAACTTTGCCACGATCGCGGAGCCGCTTACGCATTTGACGAAAATGGACGTTAAGTTCGTATGGAGCGAAGCGCATCAAAATGCGTTTGAGCAAATCAAAGCATTAATTGTATATGCTCCTGTGCTTCAGAGGCCCTCGTTTGAGCATCCGTTTGTGCTTCACACGGATGCCAGCGAGGTGCGGTGTTAACGCAGCACGTTAACGACGAGGAGCGAGTTCTTTGCTTTGCGAGTCGTACGCTCTCGTTAGCCGAAAGAAACTACTTGGTGACAGAGCGCGAGTGCTTAGCCGTGTTATGGGCTGTGCGCAAGTTCCGCGCCTACCTTGACGGCTATAAATTTAAAGTCATTACTGACCACAGTAGCCTCAAGTGGCTCTGCAACCTGCATAACCCTTCCGGTTGCTTGAGATCGAGCATCGCAAAGGCTCTCTTAATCTCGTGCCAGATGCGCTCTCGCGCATGCACGAAGAGGATTCGACTTGCGACATTGCTACTCTCGTATTTGTGCCAGACACTTAGGACAAATGGTACACGCGAATGATAGCGAATGTTCGCAAACACCCGACCAGATACAAGGGTTGGAATGTGATCGGCGATCAGCTGTACATGCACCGACCGAATCTCATGATTGACAATTATCTTGAAGACGAAGACGCGTGGAAGCTTGTGCTACCCGAAGAGAAGCGCGAGCAAGCCCTTCGCGAGAGCCACGAAGAACCGAAGAACAGGACATCTAGGCTGCGCCAAGTCTTATGCGCGTGTCGCGCTTTATTATTACTGGCCGACCATCCGCAAAGACGTCGCCCAGTTTGTGCGCCGCTGCTCTGTCTGTCAGCAGTGCAAAGTGCTGCAGCAAGCTCCCGCAGGGCTAATGGGACGGCGAAATATCGTCGCTCGACCCTGGACATGCGTCTCAGCCGACAAAATGGGACCCTTTCCACGTTCCGCCCGTGGCTATGAGCACCTTCTAATTTTCATGGATGCGTTCACGCGATGGGTGGAAGCGGTCCCGCTCCGCAAGGCGGCGGCGCAAGCCGTTCGGCGAGAACTGAACGAACGCGTCTTTATGCGCTTCGGTGTACCCGAAATCGTTCACACCGACAACGGCCCTGAGTTCCGAGGCACAGCGTTCACGAAGATCCTTGACAAGAACGACGTGTTACACTCGACGATTCCGCCATAACACGCACAAGCGAATCCTCCTGTCGAGCGCGTCAATCGCACCGTGAAGACGATGATCACGTGCTTTATCGAAGAACATCACAAAGAGTGGGATGTTCATCTTCCAGCGTTGATTTTCGCATATAACACCGCAGTGCAGGAGAGCACAGGCGTGAGCCCCGTGTTCTTAAATTTTGGCATAAATCCAACGCCACCGGATACTTTGAAGAGAAAAGAAGACGCAGCGGCAATTGCCCAGGAAGAGTCTTCTTCTATTCAGCAATGGATCGAATGGATGCGGTCGTTGCCAGACGTGCACGGCCTAGCCGGCGAAAACTCTGGACGAGCGCAAGCGCCTCAAGCAGAGTACTATAGCGCGCGACATCGCGACGTCAGTTATGAAGTGGGTGACGAAGTGCTCAAGCGAAATCGCGTGCTTTCGTCTGCCACTCAAGGCATGGCCGCTAAGCTAGCTCCTAAATATACTGGAACTTACCGCATTGCAGCGCAGTTAGGCTCGAATGTATACGAGCTTATCGACCGGCAAGGCCAGCCCGTCGGCAAGCACCACGTCGGCGACCTCAAGCCTTACCATCGAAACAACCACGAGGAAGAGGAAGAAGAGGACATCTCGATGGAAGATTCACCCGACTTCGAAACATCTGCGAAGAACCGCGAGATTGCGAGTGATGCTCCGGGTCACCGTTGACACTGTTAATCATGCGTCCAACGTAATTCCGATTCACAGCGTAACCCCGCGAGTAACTCGGGCGAAGGCAGCGAAGGCAAATCGCACGCATCGAGCGTGATCGCGCCACCATCGACTACTTCATTTCGTAACCCCTCGATCCCGATCCTACGTCGTCGCGACTACCCCGCACAGGTAGTATTAGAAAGAGAGAGAGGGTGAATTTCCAGAGCTGGCACGCCGACCGGCTACCAACGTCTGGGGGAGGGGAGTGTAACGAATGTTACATTCCTCTCTCTCGTTTAGCCACCATAATTACATAAATTCTAACATGTATTAGATTCTACAGGTGCCGAGGAGAGGAGACGACGCGGAGGGCGCTGAGGCAAGAGAGAGAGCGGTTCGCGAGAGCGAACTTTACGAATTAGGCAGATTGCCTTCGGCCTTCGACTCGAATGAAGAAAAAACCCTGTACCCGGTTCATGTATATTTGTTCGACTGCGTTTCCTTCGTTCGTGAGATTCCCGGATTGCAGCTGTGCGTGTGCACCCCGTCCTGCACCCGATTGTCTGTCGAGCTATTACGAGCAGGCAAGAGTTTCCCGACGAGAAGCTGCAGCGTCTTTGCATGGAAGTCGTAAGAGCCCGCTCTGGACGAATTTCGCATTTGCTCTCTCTCTACGTCTATCTCGCGCCGTGCCGCTCGTCTGGCCGCCTCGCGCCTGCTACTCGTAATTCGCGTTATCAAAGCTATTTTTATTTCTTTATTGTTGTCCTTTGTTCTTTTGTCAATAAACCACGTATATTTTAATTACGTGTTGTTTATTTCTCATTTACTTTCCCGCGAGTCCCGTTTTTCAGTCTCGTAGCAGCAGCAGCGTAGCAGAGGAGAACCAGCAAGTACGCAGCTAAAGAACCATCGCATCTCCACGTTGTCGAGAGTCTCAGCTCTCAATTAAAGCCGCCCCGTGTTTTGGATTCTTTCTTTCTTTTATTGGTCTCTCCTGCGCTTGAGAGCTTAAATGTAATTCATTAAATTCATGCAACGGCTGCACTAGCCGGTCGTTACAAGTTTATATATTATAAAAATATCAGCACAAGCCAATTAAACTTATTATTTTTTTAATACGTATAGCAATATATAGCAATATGGACATCGCGTCTAATGTTATTATATAAACTCTTCAAGTTCTCAATCTTTTTTCAGTTTTTTAACATCTCCGATACATCCTTGACAAAACTGAAAGGTGAATTTTAGATTTTAAAAGTGAATTTTACGAAATTTCTTTTTTTAAAGGTTCATATTCGCATTGAAGGTATTAAAATAGAAATAATGAAAACGAAAATTAAACTTCATAATTCCACCCTATTCGAATTTTAATTCTATTTATTTAATATTATCTAGTAAATTAGTATTTACTGAAGTATTTATCTTGCTAATTGATCTCTTTAATAACCTCGTCTTATATTATTTTAATTGTAGACTAAAAGCAAATCAACTATAGGATAGAAATTACCCCTGGAAATTAAAATGTTACAAAACTTATGTTTTCTATATTATAGAAGGATTAATTTCTATTATTATTATTATCATTATTATTATTATTCTAATTTAATTATTTTCAGGGAATACATAACTTAGAAAATGTTACTCACGAAGAAGCAGTTGAAATTTTGAAAAGTGCTCAAGACAAAATTACAATATTTACTGAGGCGCCTGACGGGAACAAAAATAGAATAAATAGCTTTCCAAATCCACCAGTCACCGAAGGTAAAATTTTGTTATAATAAATAATAAATTGATAAATTAATTGAATGAGATTTTCCATAACAAAGGCCCACAAAAAAGTAGTTTAGAACTTGAGCGCAAGATACGATAGTTCCATGCATTTTGGATCTCTGTATCTGAGTCTAACCTCAAAATTACCCCATTATGTAAGGATTTTCGTTCACGTAATATTCGTTCGTAAGACGGGACTAGTCCGCGGACTCCGTGCTCGCGAGCAGCGAGAGAGAGAAAGAGGAGCGGAGACTAAAAATTGGCCACGCGATTGTAAACAAAGGCCATACGCATATGCTGCTCTGGGGAACGATATAAGCGGCCCAGAAATAATTGTTCAAAACTCAAATGAATGATCCATTACAGATGTAGCTGCTACTAATCAGGAGAGTACCAGGTCTCCAGATCCTGGATCTCTCCCAAATTGTAGGAGATGATTCCTACATATTAAGAAAAGAAATCTACCAGAATTTTACACTCCACTGAATCATCAATTAAAAGACATACTTAATTTTTAGCTTATTTAATAATATATAAATATATTATAAAAATAGGGTATTTGAAATAAATTGATGTTAAATTTACTTACTTTTGAGCCTTATTATTCACCAATATAAAACAAACTTCTTTCCTTATCCGTATCTTCATTCCCTGATAAAGATATCCAAAGCAAATTGCTGAAAATAAAAACAAAGAATCAGTTCTTAAAATAAAATAATAAATAAATGGCCAATTTAGAGGTTAATATTTTTAAAATACATATCTGATCATCTGTATATATGCTATCGATCACATTTTGCCTTGAAACCAGTCTTTGTTTATTATAATTTTGAATTTTTCATTTGAAAAAGTAAAATTAAAATTTTTTTAAATTATTAAAATGTAAAATCAATATAATGTTTATCCTGTGCTCCTTTAGACACTAACGTGATCATACCAATCGATAAAAAAGCGCCATCTTTCCGATCGTAATTCGAAGCTTAAATCGATTGGTATTATATTTAAAAATTGAACCGAATTTTGAATGATGTGTTCGAAAATTTTCTGTTAAAATTTGAAGGAAAATCACACGGAAAGATTGCCTATTGCTCTAAAGCACTTTTTAATATCGTTTGCACATAAAAAAAGTATCAGTGTATTATTAGTTTTTAGTTTGTATTTATTATTAGAGTTCTTTTATTTAATTATCTTGTATTCTTTTACCAAGTTTTTATTAGATTTTACCTTTTTTTCTAATCAGTTAAATTCACAGATTTTTATCAAATTTTTATATTAGATTATTTTAGATTTTTATTAAAACGGAAGAAAGTGATTTTGATGATTCGACAATAAAAGAATGATCACTGATAGTATTTTTGTATGTGTAAATATTTTAAAAGTAAAAGTTGCATTTACGATGAAGCAAGTAGTACTCCTTCAGAAAATGCTGTCAAATTAGGAAAAGAATTGGCTGATCTGATTTTACAAGAGGGAATTATTTTGGAAGAATATTATAAACTTACCAAGCAATTAGAAGAAGATAAGTTACTTCCAGACAGCGAGAGATCCTAATCACAAAATTCTATTTCTCAATTAGACGACCATTCAGGTAAGAAAATATATTAAGAATTATTTTTGTTTATTTACTATTTTTTTTATTGAGCTTTGAAATCTCAATGAGATTTATTAGTTTAAACGAGAAATTTTACAAGATTATACATTGAGATTACAGTTAATCATGAAGCTTAATATAGATACGCACACAGCTATATTTGGTTTTAGTAACAAAATCGACATTTTCATTGGTAGCTGTATTTTTAATTTGAAAAGCTGTGTTAATAATGTTGCTCTTTGATTGTCAAAGAGTGAGCGTTGCCAGACGATATGGTCTATGTCCTGGCCACTCATTTGGCAAGTACATTTTGGATCATCTGTTATGCCTACTCTAGCCAAAGAATAAACCAAATTGTAATGGTCAGACCTCAGACGATTAATGAAGACGTAATGAATGTTTTTATTATGAAACCAAGGTTTTTTAGAATCACTATAATAATTATTAAAATAAAATTTTCCTTTAGTAATGGATGTCTCTAGTACATGCTCTTTTGTATTATCGTACATCAATTTCTTAGAGACACAATTAAGGTCTGTGAATGGCGGAAGTAGTTCTGTGTCGAGTTTTAAAAAGTGCGTTGTTTTGGCTAGAGTATCTCCAGTTTCATTACCGGAAATTGTGTGGTGAGGAAAGATCCGATAGAACTTGATACTGCCTTGTGATGATTTGTTTGCTTCGAATTCGACTATTTTTTCTTTTATTTTTAGTAGATAAGGGTTAATTTTAAGTCCTGTCTGACAATTTCGAAGGTTTTTAAGCACGCTTAATGCATCAGAAAAGATGCTTTTGTTTAAGGAGGTGTAACGGGGTGATTATTTGGGGCTATCTCGCCGAATATCTACCTTCGTCACATACGCACGACGGTGCAATGCCGTGCTTTTCGTTCGTCGTGTTGCCTTTTCTTCTGCTCGGCTGTCTCAGCTTGTAGGGAGCGAATGCTGTGCACTCGCTCACGCGCGGAGGTGGCGGGGTCAGGGAGAACCCTGATGGAAGAAAAAGGGAACGCGGACTAGAGACGCGAAAGAAGGTCGGCAAATAATGAACTCGATGATTTGATATTGACAAGAAATAAGAGCTTTTATTCAATGTTCGCTTCTCATGAGAAGCGCGATGCCCGCCGGTCGAAAGAGCGATACTGGTCAGCGTGCGTCGCAGTAATACATAAAAAAAAAATACAAACAAAAAGTCTTGGAATTCACGCCTAACCGATATTACTAATTGTGCGCCCGCATAAAAAAGAAAAGAACTTAATAACGCGTAATTGATCGGCCGCTTGCCGATCCTGAACACTCTCGTAATACAGTCGAGCGAAAGAGTGAGGTATTAAATTAAATCGGAACTTTGACACTCACGGAGAGAGAGAATTCGTTCTGCGAGCGAGTCGATCGCGGCCGAGCGGAGCCGAAGCTACGCGAGCGCCGCGCCCGTGCGAGAAAGTATCTCTCGCACCGAAAGTAGCTGAGTCACGGCAGACTCACCGCCTTTCTCGCTCTCTCTCTCTCTCTCATGCGTCGTGCAACCGCTGTTACACATTCCCACGTCCCTAGACTCTTTCCTCCAACGCGAACGAAGGTTGTGCACGCCGCAAGCGTAACCGGGGCTCGTCGCCTCCACCGGTTCGCTGATAATGACGTGTATTACTTACGTCGCTGCTTGAAGGAAAGCGCGGGATTCCGGCACTCGCCGCTTCGCACTGCCGGATAAACCCGCTCGCCGCAGACACTCGTGGGATGCCTGGCACAATACGCCAGGCCGCTGTGTCCTTGTTGCGTTGCTCGCACAGCTCCGCCAATTCGCCTAACACGCTCGCATAACACAAAAAATCACGGAAAGGCGCCGTCCGATCCGGTAATATATTCGCGCTCGGTAGCAAAGACACGTGGCGATTCAATGGCTGCTGGGAAGCTTCTGCCTTCCCGCGCTCTTCCCGCCGTCTTCTTGCTCGCGCGCGCCCCCAAGCGGGTGATTGTCGCGATAACGGCGCGATAGTCGCGAGCGCCGTTACAGAGGTGTTTTTTAGTGCTATGTCTATGGCATCAAGGATGGCAATACCTTCGGCGGTGAAAATAGATGTATTTGGATCTAGTTTTCTTTGAACTGTTAGATTGAAACTTGGATAGTAGCATGCACAGGCAACCGAGAGTAGATTTTTGTTTCGACTGCCGAACGCTACAGAGGTAGTTAGAACATTATATCCAATATTGTACATAGCGAATGAGTCTGCTTTGAGAAAAGGCTGGAGCGCATTAAGTGTTTTCAATATACAGATTTCGAATAGACGCATGCGTTTATTTTTGTTTTTACATAAATAATTAGTATAGAACTAGCAGGAATTCCTCCCTCACTAACGCTCGGTCGGTTGATTAACGTCTTTTAAATGATGATTCATTTTTTTTAAAAGGAATTTTTTTAAAAGTAAATAAATGTTTTTTAAAATTATATTCATTGTTTCAATTTTAATCTTAAAAGTTTTAATCTGTTTTGTCGTATTCGTTATATTTTTAGTACAAATAATACTTTTAAATGATTTGATCTATAACACCCTTTATTAAATTAAAGAGAGTCAATTTTTTTATTTTTTCCACTAAATTGTTAAGACTTTTTCTAATAATGGTCATTCGTGAAATTAGAATCGGAATGATGGACCGGAACTGGACTGAAAGTGTTCCAAAATTTTACCGGAAGTGCGTCGGAAGTGGACCGGAAGTGCACCGGAAGTAAATCGGAAGTATAGTCGATATTAAATTTTTCGACCCCTCTCCCGTTTTCCTCAGACATTTTACGTTTTTTGTTAATTTATCGGATATATAGGCCGGCAGTTGGTCAGAAGTAGACCGAAAGTGTTCCAAAAGTTTATCGGAAGTATATCGGATGTAAATCGAAGTGTATTTTAAAAATTTTGTTATAAAATTGCTTTTTGCTTTTTCCAGGGTTGAAACCATCATTCTTCTACAAAACTCTTAACGGTTGCTTAAATTTTTCTCAGGTAAGATAAACTTGTATACAAATTAAAAAATTAGTTAAATAATTGCAGATTTATATCATTTGTAGTTCTAACGCTTACTTGACGTCTGAAGAAGCCAGCATTACAATGTTGTTACAAATTGTTTTACAACATGCATACATTGAACATATTATATGCAGGTTATTATTTTATTGTAATCGAGGTTTTTTAAACTTTATAGATTATATGTACCTGCAATTTTTTATCATGTTTAAGAGTAAAAACTGCAGCAATTGTTAATAAAATTGATGTTTATTATTTTGTAACAATTATAAATAATTTATTGTACTAAGGGGGGTGTACACCTTTAAGTTTCCAACAAATTGAT
The DNA here is from genome assembly GCA_035582975.1 of Ormyrus labotus. Taxonomy (NCBI): domain Eukaryota; kingdom Metazoa; phylum Arthropoda; class Insecta; order Hymenoptera; family Ormyridae; genus Ormyrus; species Ormyrus labotus. The sequence continues at coordinate 831 of JAWWEO010019692.1, read as the reverse complement.
TTTTTTTTACTTCATATTTTCATAGTCAATATTCTTAAGAATATTTTGCCGCAAACTGGGTATTAAAGTTCGCCGCAGTTTCAAAGTTATAGACAAAAGTTTGGAAAACGTTTTTTGACATAATTATTTACAATTGAAATTATTAATTTTTTTTTTTTTTAGAGGGGGGAGGAAATCTTTAATAGACCGTCAGGGGGCCGGCCCCCTGGTGTGTGGGAATCTCCGGCACGGAAGGTGCCGGCGTACCCACTAACACCTCACCCCCTTGATGCATGCCCGCCGACTGCGCCCCGCAGTTAAAACTGCAGACCAGAGTCGGCGGGAGTGCATCGAGGGGACCTCCTCCCCCTGGCTCAAAAACCCGCCCCGAACTCCGCCGTTAGGCATTACTTCATAATTATTACTATTCTAATAATTATGATTAATAATAATAATAACTATTAATTATGATTAATAATTAAGATTAATAATAATAATTATTATTAATTATTATTTAATTTCAATTTGTAAATTGAAATAAAATTATTTAAATCTCAATTTGTAAATTGATTTCGAAAATATTCTGCTGTCCGCAAAAGTGAAAGAGATAGTCGTATCGACCCGTGTATCTGCAACTTAGTTCAAGACGTTACAGTCAGTAGTGCCCAGATAGCAGATGGTCTGACATATAGATTAGACTATAAAATAAAAATTGTTTGTTTACTTTTGATGTTGAAATTTGCAATCAAAATGATGCAGTTTATCGGGGTTTTAGTCAGATAAGTATAAACTCATTTTTAAATTATATTTTAGTTGATTTCACATAAGAAAAAATACTTTGTGAAAAATAAT